>JAVIAB010000126.1:22870830-23060830 GCA_032433765.1 Megaustenia siamemsis
GTGAGTAGATTTTTATGGTTTTGATGTCGACTTTTTGAAAATGAGTCTATATTTATTTCTTTAGTTGATATGCGAGAAGACATTTTAACCGCATATGCTAACATCAACTACACGCCACCTGTTGTTAACCACCAGATCAGCTACACGCCACCTCTCCTTAACCAGCTCAACTACACGCCATCTCTCGTTAACCATGACCTTGCCTCCTAGGTTTCTGACCTTGCCTCCTAGGTTTCTGACCTTGCCTCCTAGAAGGTTCTGTATAAACTTTTGTACAAATACCGTTTTCCCACACCCGGTAGGATGGGACTTACCCCTACAAATCGGTTTCTTCGTGTATCGATATGCAAAACTTCGTATGTTAGATTTTTTATTTCGAGTTCTTAGATAAGTTTGTAGATAGGTCCAACTTTCAGTTATGTGAAGCAGATAAAAAAATAGAAATATAACCTCAAGGCATACCCCAAACATATTTTTTTACACCCCTACATATAAAACTCCATAAAAAAATCAACTACTATGTTTGGGGTATGCCTTGAGGTTATATTTCAATTTTTTATCGATTTCAGGGGCGTAACCCTCAAAAATGGTAAAGGGGGGGTTACATTTTCAAAAGTGATTTTTAAGTTAATTTTTGGTGTGGGGATGTCTAAAATAAAGTTTTAGGTAAGCCTACGTGCAAAATTTACGATTTTTATCGATTTCAGGGGTAACCCTCAAAAATGGTAAGGGGGGTTACAATTTCAAAAGTGATTTTTAAGTTAATTTTTGGTGTGGGGATGTCTAAAATAAAGTTTTAGGTAAACCTACGTGCTAAATTAACGATTTTTATCGATTTCAGGGGCGTAACCCTAAAAAATGGTAAGGGGGTTACAATTTCAAAAGTGATTTTTAAGTAAATTTTTGGCGTGGGGATGTCTAAAATAAAGTTTTAGGTATGCCTACGTGCTAAATTTACGATTTTTATCAATTTTATGGGCGTAACCCTAAAAAATGGTAAGGGGGTAACAATTTCAAAAGTGATTTTTAAGTAAATTTTTGGTGTGGAGATGTCTAAAATAAAGTTTTAGGTAAGCCTGCGTGCTAAATTAACGCTTTTTATCGATTCCATGGGCGTAACCCTCAAAAAATGCTAAGGTGGTAAAATCCTAAAAGTGGTTTTTAATGTAAATTTTTGCAATGGGGATGTCTAAAATAGAGTTTGGGGTATGCCTAGAGTGAAAATTTACGATTTTTACCGATTTCATGGGCGTATCCCTAAAAAATGATCAGGGGGTAAACTCATAAAATTGCCATCATACGTCAAAATCTTTTTAGTAACACATCCGGTATTGCCTCAGAGGTCAGTTCTATTTGGCTGCGTTACTTTCACACACAAGCTCAAATAACGCGACAGGATTAGACAAACCCTTGTTAGTTAACAACAGAAATGACTTTGAAACGTTTATCGATAGATTAAATGAAAGTGATATATTAGGTTATACAGACAAAAATAGGGCGACAATCAAATACACCTTGGAAGCCTTAGTCAGTACGAGTGTTTTTCAGCCTTTGCTTCCTAGGTTTCTACCCTTGCCTCCTAGGTTTCTGACCTTGCCTCCTAGGTTTCCGTCTTTGCCTCTTAGGTTTCTGCCCTTGCCTCCTAGGTTTCTGCCCTTGCCTCCTAGGTTTCTGACCTTGCCTCCTAGGTTTCTGCCCTTGCCTCTTAGGTTTCTGCCCTTGCCCACGACCTCTCGAACCACGCACTTAACAAACTACAAACTTAATAAACCACAAACTCACGAACAACGAACTTAACAAACCATGAACCACGGACTTAACGAACCCTCAACTCACGAACCGCGAACCACAACCCCTACGAACAATTAACTTAACGAACCATCAACTAACGAACCACGAACCACAACCCCACGAACCACGGATTTAACGAACCCTCAACTCACGAACCGCGAACCACAACCTCTACGAACCATGGACTTAACGAACCATCAGCTAACGAACCAAGAACCACAACCCCACGAACCACGGACTTAACGAACCATCAACTAACGAACCACGAACCACAACCCCACGAACCACGGACTTAACGAACCCTCAACTCACGAACCGCGAACCACAACCCCTACGAACCATGGACTTAACGAACCATCAACTAACGAACCACGAACCACAACCCCACGAACCACGGACTTAACGAACCATCAACTAACGAACCACAAACTCACGAACAACGAACTTAACAAACCACGAACTTAACGAACCATCAACTCACGAACCGCGAACCACACGACAGCACTTCAAGTTGAAAATGAGGTCAGTTATCACGATAACAGTAATCCTCTTCTCCGATTAGTTAATCCAGAGGTCAGTCATTTCGTTGATGGGTGTCCGATAGAAATCTTCTTCTCTGATTGGTTAACCTAGATATTAGTCGAGGGTGGAATAGTATCGTCCAAATTTTATTTACCAGATTATATTTAAACTAGTCGGATGTGAGACTTCGTGTTATAAGCGCGCTTGATTCACGGACGTTTATTTTCGTAGTACTGTTCAGTCTAGCGGTCTGTGTTGTAGTGGAATATTTTACGGTGTAAGTTGAATTTTTTTCTGTTTTTCTCTTAGCTCATAACGATGTGATAGGTTATCATTAAAGGAATTTCAGTTGTATTAATGGTGATGTGTATAAAGTACGTCTGTTAAGCCTTGTCGAGTGTATTATTCCTTCGTTTTTCATATGTTTATCTTATTGGTTCTTTAAAAAGTAGATATTTCAAGTCTTTTTGTAATTGATATTCAATGTTAATAATGTGTTACACTGGTGGTAAGGTAAAAATACGAATGAAGGCGGAACGCTAGGCGAGGTAAAGAGAGAGAGAGAGAGAGAGAGAGAGAGAGAGAGGAAGAAAGGTGGAATGGTAGGAGAGAAGTCTAGTAGGGGTTAGAAGAGCGAGAGAGAGAGAGAGAGAGAGAGAAGCGTATGAGAAAGAAGGCGAGATGCTATGTATTAATGGTGAGAATAATCAAGTGTTACAATAGGAGGGACGCTAAAAATATGAGGGAAGGCGGGGGAGTTAAAGGGAGAGGCGGAGGGTGGACTGATAGGTTAGAAGTCTAAGAGAGGATAGGGGAGAAAGCGAGAGAGAGAGAGAGAGAGAGAGAGAGAAGGAAGGCGCGATGCTAGGGATAAATGGAGAGAATGAGTAAGTGTTTCAATGGAGGGAAATCTAGGCTGGAATAGTAGAGAGAGAGAGAGAGAGAGAGAGAGAGAAAGAGAGAGAGAGAGAGAGAAAGAGGGCGAGAGAGAGAGAGATAGCGAACCACTAACACCGAGGAACATATTTACACTACCAGCTTAGACTAACCAGTAATCTCTAACTGCAAATATAAACTATCAGTATCTGCTTCACATAACTGAAAGTTGGACCTATCTACAAACTTATCTAAGAACTCGAAATAAAAAATCTAACATACGAAGTTTTGCATATCGATACACGAAGAAACCGATTTGTAGGGGTAAGTCCCATCCTACCGGGTGTGGGAAAACGGTATTTGTACAAAAGTTTATACAGAACCTTCTAGGAGGCAAGGTCAGAAACCTAGGAGGCAAGGTCAGAAACCTAGGAGGCAAGGTCATGGTTAACGAGAGATGGCGTGTAGTTGAGCTGGTTAAGGAGAGGTGGCGTGTAGCTGATCTGGTGGTTAACAACAGGTGGCGTGTAGTTGAGGTTAGCATATGCGGTTAAAATGTCTTCTCGCATATCAACTAAAGAAATAAATATAGACTCATTTTCAAAAAGTCGACATCAAAACCATAAAAATCTACTCACATAGTCATACTAGTTAGACACAACGAGCAGGAAGTTATATTCAAGGTCCCAAATGTTGGACCAAATCACTAAGATTTTTACCACCATAACACACCCACGACCTCTCGAGCCACGCTCTTAACAAACTACAAACTTAATAAACCACAACCCCACGAACCACAACCCCACGAACCATGGACTTAACGAACCATCAACTCACGAACCACGAACCACAACCCCACGAACCACGCACTTAACAAACTACAAACTTAATAAACCACAACCCCACGAACCACAACCCCACGAACCACGCACTTAACAAACTACATAGGGATAAATGGAGAGAATGAGTAAGTGTTTCAATGGAGGGAAATCTAGGCTGGAATAGTAGAGAGAGAGAGAGAGAGAAAGAGAGAGAGAAAGAGAGAGAGAGAGAGAGAGAGAGAGAGAGATAGCGAACCACTAACATCGAGGAACATATTTACACTACCAGCTTAGACTAACCAGTAATCTCTAACTGTTTCACCCTTATGCTTCATTTATGGTACAACGTTAAGCAGACACCCAACTACATAGCTATAAATATTTTCTAACGTCTACCTGGCGCGATAGCGTCACACCGAATCGAACTAATCCCCGATCCGATAGCACGCTGTCCGAAAACACTCGAGATAATCCCCGAGGGGTCACCCGCCAACACGCGATCCGCCCCGAGGTCATGTATAATCTACTAACCTATCACTATCGCTCAAGTACACCAAGCGCTCCAAAGTCAGCATACACCAGACATAAACAGGTCACTTCCGGGGTCACCGGGACCAGAGGTCGACATCTGGACACGAAGTGTCACGATTAACTCCCCTTGATTCTCGTGTACATTAGGCGCGAAATGCGCCAACTATATAGCTTTGTTAATTTACGGCCAAATGCGACTTAGTTACAACATTGTATACTACTGATGTGTTAGGTGTGATTTCGTGTGTTGGGTGTGCCTTGTTATATTACACAAGTCATGGTATGTTAAATGTGTCTTGGTGAGTAGGGCGTGTCTTGTTATATTACACGAGTCATGGTATGTTAAATGTGTTTTGGTGTGTTGGGTGTGCCTTGTTATATTACACAAGTCATGGTATGTTAAATGTGTCTTGGTGAGTTGGGCGTGTATTGTTATATTACACGAGTCATGGTATGTTAAATGTGTCTTGGTGTGTTGGGCGTGTCTTCTTATATTACACAAGTCATGATATGTTAAATGTGTCTTGGTGTGTTGGGCGTGTCTTGTTATATTACACGAGTCATGGTATGTTAAATGTATCTTGGTGTGTTTGGTGTATCCTGGTGTGTTAGGTGTGTAAGTTATGCGTGTCTTGGCGTGTTGGGTGTGTTATGTTGCTTGTGAGTGAGTTCTAGTGTGCTAGGTGTGTCGTGTTGTAAATTATCGTTGTTGTTGTTGTTAGGATCATCATCACTACGCGCCGGACGAATCCATATGTGTTCCGAAACCACCCCCCTCCAACCTCACCTCCGAGAAAACCATAGGAGAATCCTGGCCAACGTGCACGAACTTCCTAACATGGCCAGGGATCCACTGTGTGGCCAGGTTTTTTGCTGACATTTTTGTCCAGGTACAGCTTCCATGTTAACAACCTATTCTCTTCGATTTTAACTGCCAAGGCTTCCTTCACGTGCTCGCGGACACACGGGACTCCAGTTTATTTCTTTATCTGAGAGGGCTAGACATGGGATCTCACTACCAAAAACATCAGGGGATGGTCGCGTCATAAGGAAACCACGAGTTAATTTTTGTCTAATTAACCCCCCCCCCCCCCCATTCTAGCGTACTTTGAACTCGGATCCGTTCTTCCCTGAGGTCGACATCATTGCTCTATTCTATCCAGTCCCCCGATATTAACCTCTATTCTACCCAGTCCCCTGATATTAACCTCTATTCTACCCAGTCCCCCGATATTAACCTCTATTCTACCCAGTCCCCCGATATTAACCTCTATTCTACCCAGTCCCCCGATATTAACCTCTATTCTACCCAGTCCCCCGATATTAACCTCTATTCTACCCAGTCCCCCGATATTAACCTCTATTCTACCCAGTCCCCCGGCATTAATCATTATTCTTTCCTCCTAATCTATCTTTCTTCTATGGCATAATGTTCTCAATATCCTACGTAGATCCCAATGGTTTTCTCAACATTCAACGTGCCATGTTGACCCGCGAAAGGTAACACTGTCGATAATTGGTGCTTGAGTATGTCATGTTTATTTTATCTAACATGATTTACACACACTGACATCGTCGCACAGATGCTACACATCCTATGACTGTTGTAGGACTATCATTACCAACCACTCTGTCTGACGTAGATGTTCCACAGACATATAATTACAACAAATATCCATGTTTCTTAATGTTTAAAACATTATGATGTTGTAAAGATGCGGACTCTCATCACAGGAATGCTTGCCAGAAAGGAAGCAGCGTTCACAACATTGCCGATTTCATTAACAAATAATCGACTGCCAATAATCGACTTTGTACCTGTAGCAATATACTGGGACGGAGTTTTCATCGTTTACAGGTAAAACCTGCTACATACGTTGTTTAATCAAATGTGTGGGTGCGTGTATGAGTAAACTTAGTTCATGAGTCGTTACTCTATGAGGTGGATCAGCTATTGAGATTTGTTGTTACGTCGATTCTGGGGTTAATATCTTGAGTATTTCACCTTTAAACTGGACTACAAAGGACAAGAGGTCGGGTTCCATCCTGATCTACGGCTTTCAGGTTAAACCAGTCTTAACTCTTTCCGAACGTTTCGACGCACTATGCGCCATGCCGATTTCTGCTGCGTACGTCTCGCCGCATAGTGCGTCACTCTCAATTTGATTGGTGTGAATCGTCATCAAACCGAGTTCTTTAGCATGCCATGTACCATCTTGGTATTGGTGAAATCTAATACCTTGCTGGACTAACTAAAAATTCATTTACAATATGTTATGTGTAAGATAAATATAAACATGTAGATTAATTTTTAAAACCATGAAATTTTGTCTCTAAAATCTTTTCCGTTGCATTTATAAAACATTTCGTACTGTAAGAGTTAAATGGGTACCGGGTTTTTTTTTTCTAGGAAATTAAAGCGGTACAAGCGTTATTTATACCGACCACATTACCCCAAAAATCGTACGCCGAATGTCTACAAAAATATGGTCACCAACACCATATTCCACATGCGCAACTTGGCGTAACGAGACTCTTTACGTTTTTTTTTTACAGCACTCTAAACAAGTGCTTGATTGTTAAAGTGAAGGATCCCTTCACGTTTAGCTAGGCGTACGGGAAATACAGTATTACTCACATATTAATTTTCTTGACCACGGTATATTTTTGCATAATGTTGTCGGCATCACCCCAAGACGATTTAACTTTCTAAAAAAAGTATCGGATGCCAGTTTTAGAGACTGGATATAACCTGGAGATTTATCGATCCAGAAATATACCTCGTCACTTCTGGGAATTGAATCCTGACATTTTTTATTAGGAAGCGAGCACACTAACCAGTCAGCCACCGAGGCTACCAATTGATTAGTGGGCAATATTTCCTTTTTCATTGAGACAAAAATACAGGATATCGGGATGGAGGGGTGTTATGTAATATTCTCTGTTCACAAAGAGGTAAAACGATACAAATATAAATTGTATTCACAGTTGTTTATTTTCATCTTAAAATGGTATTTTAATTATAATTTCGGAAATTTTGAATCATTTATGGATGATATCAAGAACATGAAACATTCCATTCAATCTTAAATGTGATATTTTATGGGATTGGTTTAAATTTGTTACTTCACACACACAATTTAAACTATCTATCTAAAGTAAATGTTTATGTTTCAATGAAATATTTTTAGTAGATTCTGCTCTAAAAAAGAGGTTAGGAAATAGAATTTCACGGATGTAAAGTTCCATTTTTTTTTACCAAACAAGTTTTTAAATTTTATGTTACAGTTTGCTCTAATCACATTGAATGTATCGTAGAAGAGGTTTGTCTATTTTATTATTCTGGAAAGTCACATATGCAAAAGTGAACTAAAACATCAATGATAAACAACTGTCTATTGTATACAAATTTTGAGTTTACCACAATTCTTCAGTAGCATAACACAAACACATCTCGGGAACAGATGGCCTGACTGTGCTTCACCTCCATCGCACTCACGAATAATTCTGCTGATACGTCATTTATTAAACCATTTAACCCAATGGAAAACGGTCTTTTGATCATCATCATCATCATGTGCCATACCGGATGACGTTGGCGATCATGTCCTTCTACAATTTTTTTCCACCGTGCATCGTATGAATTCTGTTGTTGACTGTTTTCCATTCCATGACACCAAGCTATCCAGTATTTTCTCTCTTTGTCTTCCGCGATCTCACTTTCCTTGTAAGTTGTCTTGTAATCAAGTATTCCATCTTTCCTCTTCTCATGATGTGCCCGCAAATGTTCATTGTTGCTTTCAGATTATGGCTATGGTTATGTTTAGTCGAATGTCTCAGTCTCACTGCAATTGGTACCCATCTTCAATGGGTACCGCCCGTTCCAGTTCTTTCTGATGTTTCTCAGGAGCTTCCTTTTTGTGTTGGCCTCTTAGTCTTTTGATATCTTGTTAGATAAGTAAGAAAAAGAAATCAGAGAATGATATTTTTATTACAAACTGAGCAAAAATAACAAATAGTTATTTGCGTGAATACTTTGCCAATGACGTTACAGTTAGTTACAGAAGCTGCACTTACTAAGGTTTAATTGCTTCCACTATCACATGAGATCACAGTACAAACTAGGTCATGTTGTATTTGTTTGTTTGTTTGTTTGTTTGTTTGTTTGTTTGTTTGTTTGTTCGCCAACTCTTACCTCTGCTGAAGTCCCTAGAGACTAGGAACTGTATTTTGCGTGTTAATCCATTTTTTTTCCCTGGCATCTGTATGAACAGGGGTGCCTCGCCGTACAGGCAGATAACTCCGACTTCCGAGGTACTCATTTTTTTTTCTGTCGATGAGTAATTAATGTTTCAAGCCGAGCCTCGCTGCTGTGACCATGGATGATTGCCGCAGAGAGAAGACATAAATAAAAATCCCAATTGGTGCAGTCGAGATTTGAACTCACAACCTCTCTGTCTCGAGACCGGCATCTTGCCTCGAGCCCAACCAGTCCCCAGGTCATATTCTTGAACTGAATCCAAAGCATTTCCATAAACCTTTCTGTTTCTTGCTACGTTGATATTGGCTGTTGTCGTTTTTGCCTCTTTGAGAGAGGGAACAATTGACAATATAACATTAGCATACCACTTTTATTCCAGGTTTTAACAACTCGTCCACTTTAACAAGTTCGAATTCTTTCTGACGTTCGTCACTAAAATTCGCCCCTTTAAAAAGTGCGTGTATAGACTTAATGATTTCAAAACTAAGACTTAATGATTTCAAAACTAAGACTTAATGATTTCAAAACTAAGACTTAATGATTTCAAAACTAAGACTTAATGATTTCAAAACTAAGACTTAATGATTTCAAAACTAAGACTTAATGATTTCAAAACTAAGACTTAATGATTTCAAAACTAAGACTTAATGATTTCAAAACTAAGACTTAATGATTTCAAAACTTAGACTTAATGATTTCAAAACTAAGACTTAATGATTTCAAAACTAAGACTTAATGATTTCAAAACTAAGACTTAATGATTTCAAAACTAAGACTTAATGATTTCAAAACTAAGACTTAATGATTTCAAAACTAAGACTTAATGATTTCAAAACTAAGACTTAATGATTTCAAAACTAAGACTTAATGATTTCAAAACTAAGACTTAATGATTTCAATACTAAGACTTGATGATTTCAAAACTAAGATTTAAAAAAAAAACTGAATTAAATATTCAGGTATAAAGGCCTTTTAATAAAAATAGGACAAAAGTTTACATTTTTAAAATTAAAAGTATGGACAAAACTGATATCTTTAAAAATTAAAATGATCGAACGGCTGGAAAATAAAAAGGTGGTTATGTTATGATCAAAACAGAAGTTATTGTCAGTTTGTTCACTCCGTTGTGTGTGTGTGATTGGGAAAGTCTTCATTTTGTCATTAAGGTTGTATTCCACCCACAGAAGGATAAGATTTATAGGAAGGCATTCAGTTTATCTTCGGTTTTTGTTTTTAAAGTTGACCATTTAACTTACCAAGATTAGGGGCCTAGGTAGCCTAGTTGGGAAAAACCACTCCACTAGCTACCCACATTCGGACATCCGGTGTTCGATTTCCGCTAGAAGCAGTTTGTCAATTGTAACTCGTGGTTGGGAAAAAAGACCCCCGCGGTCGACCCAGGCGGTGGCAGAATTTGGAACCAGGGAAGTATTCTGGATCGGTGAGGAATGGCGCCTCGCTCGTGAGTTACGATGCTTGATGCGACACTAGACAAGAGTCTCCAAACACTTCTGGATAGGTACATACAGGTAAAAACACGCGTGCTAAGACGCAGATTCAAGTCATGTATCTTTACCTTTTATATGTACCTTTACTTACCAAGATACAAAATAATTATGATTTAATAACGTTATTTAACCAGTTTCATTTTTATGTAAATTATGCACGCTTTGAGTGAATTTAAATTGAACAATTTGCAAAACTTACTCCAACGTGATCTTATTCATTCATTTTTCTCTACAGTCGAAAACGTCACACGTAATCAATGTGTATCAGACATAGATATGATATTTTGTTTATCAGACATCGATATGATATTTTGTATATCAGACATCGATATGATATTTTGTATATCAGACATCGATATGATATTTTGTATATCAGACATCGATATGATATTTTGTATATCAGACATCGATATGATATTTTGTATATCAGACATCGATATGATATTTTGTATATCAGACAAGGATATGATATTTTGTATATCAGACATCGATATGATATTTTGTATATCAGACAAGGATATGATGTTTTGTATATCAGACATCGATATGATATTTTGTATATCAGACATCGATATGATATTTTGTATATCAGACATCGATATGATATTTTGTATATCAGACATCGATATAATGCTGTGGTGACTGAGTGATTAGTAACTTATTTCAAGGACCCGGACTCTAATCCAATATGAGGCGATTTATTACTTGACTTCAAGGCTTCGGTATTCAATCAAACTGTAAAAATGGGTACCACAAATACATTTTGTGTGTGTGGGGAAAACGTCGTGGCTTAGTGTGATACCAATTACATCAATCCTAAAATGTTCCATCTGTTATTAAAGAATATGGGTAATGTGTTCCCCCCAAAAGGCTCAAATCTCTTAGAGATCATTGTATTATGTAATGAGCAACTTGGATAATTATTATTTTTTGTAAAGGGAGTGGGGTGGGGATGGAGACTGGTTAACAAGTACCAAACTTTATTAGGACTGACATTGTTACAGACTTTAGTCTTCTTGTTTCCATACAGAAATGTATTCAGATCCTTATGCGTGGCATTATTGCTGTAATAATACAGGGATTTATTTGCTATATTTTCAACATATAATTACGAATATTTATTGTATACATTTTTACAAACGATATAATTATAGGGAATGTTTTCTGATATATTTTTGCGGAGTAATTATATGAATCGGTGCAACAATAATTTTATATGACGACATTACCAGAATTAATTCAGATATTTATCAATGACAATCAATAATGAAGTTGCTTTAAGATATTTTTACATTTTACATGTTGAGAATTGGATATCTATAATATTCAAATAAAATCATTTACAACAAATTCATTAAAGATATGAAAACAAACAAAAAACAACAGCAGTAAATTATGTATGATTTGTATAACTTATTGCGATCATTGCGCGATTTACGTAAGGCTAGTTTAGCAATTAAATTATTGCGCGCTCGCTTTTCTAAATTGGTACACTGAGTCTGTACTAGATTTGCTTTAAAGTATTTCTCCATTAATTAACTATTGTTAATGTTATTCCCACAGAGCGTCAGAGACAGTGATGGACATTGATCTGATTTATATAAACATCTTTAAACCGCACTCCTTGTACATTCTGATTGGACCCGTCTTAGGTCTTGCTTTGATTGGTGCTCTGGTCCACGTGGCTACCCAATCATGTTCGTTAACACATCCTGTATCATTGTCCATGCTTGAGCCAAGGTAGGATAGTAATGTTCGTTAATAACTCTATAGTTATGAGTAATTGGGATATGTAATAACTAGCAATACAGGCTGTCAGCAAGGGAATAAAAGAAGACTAGCAATTGTAACATAAAAAATGTTATACCACGAAGAATATGTAGCACAACATCAAGAAGGCAGTAATTTTAAAACTACTGAGTTTATGTATCTTCCCGATAGCATCATATGGTCGTAAATAAAGGACAATCTTGCAAATAACGATGAAGAAAGTTAGTTCATTCGAAACAACATGCTAGAGAAAAATCCCTAGTAAACCAAGGATAATGAACAAATAGCAATGAAGACATACTAAAAGTCCTAGCTTAAATAAAAATAAAATGACTTACTAACATCTTACAGAGCATCTTACTATGACCACGTTAAAAGTCACAGCTTCCTGGAAAGAACAATTTATAATGAAACATATAGTTCTATGAAGACGAAACAGTGTCAGATAAAGAAGAATGTGGCTTCAAGGCATCAAAGAGATTTTGAACGTGACAACAGAAGAAGTGAGAGATCCGGCTTCTGTCGAGCTGTGATGAGTGCAAGGTTCTGTAAAGGGCACGCAACTCAATGATAATAATTGTATAATATAATACTGATTACGAATAGCATTAAAGCAGTTTGTATGACGGTAACTTTGGGTAAATATCTTATGTTATAGGTTATGGTTAAAAAAACACTGCATTTATTTTAGTTACGACAAATTAGAGGTAAATGGTTATTGTAACGATCATTACAACACGTGTTTTATAACAAAAGCCTATATTACAATCTTCAATGACTTCATTAATACATGTTCTTCTCGAACTCAAAGCTTCCTCACCCTGAACACGATCACGTGATTAAAGAAGGAAGCCACTGTCACCTGCCACGTAAATCGTGAGAGGCTATTAACTTTTTCAATACGTTTCGACGCACAATGAGTCATGCTGATTTCGGTTGCATAATTTTGGCCGCACAGAGCGTCACTCTTAATTTGATAGGTGTAAACTGTCATGAAACCACATTCTTTTTATATGTCTTGAATCATCTTGGTATTGATGAAACATAATTCCTTGTTCAATTATCTAAAAAAATGCAACAATAATATGTTATAAACATATAAACATGTACATTTTACTTAAAACTTTGAGAAATTTTTTCTCTAAAATCTCTACCACTGAATTGACAAAAACCTTTCATACTGAAAGAGTTAAGAAAGTTCAGATCAAAGTCTTCGCCGGTGCTATGGAGTTCGTACCTCTGAGCGGAAGCCATCGTCAGTGCTTTCGCTATTGTGTGGCGGACGTGCTTTGTGGTTCTCCGTTGTGCAGGACGATGCTCCACCGACTAAACTAAACATCGTATTCTGCATCAGCAGACAATCTCTCATCTTCATCGTCTCAAACAGTGTTGGTTATTTATCTTATTTTATTCATATTGATGTTCATTGTTCACATCGCATTGATCACAATGATCACAACGTAGTCATCACAGTCATCACAGACTATTCAGTCATAATTCGTAATCAAGTTTATTGATCTTAACCTAGCACGTGATACATACAAGTGGTAGCACTTATCTTTGAATTACTGTTCTTAATTCTGGATAAACTTCATGAGGCTAACACCGGTGGATATTGAAATGTCCACAAGTGCTTATCTGTGACATATAAAATAAATCTCTCTCACAACTTATTTACGACATTGTTTTCTGAAGCGCAACTTTGAAACACACTTAAAAACACTTTCACAACTAATTGTTCTCTATCTTCTAATTCACTTGTTCTGGTTCTATCTACTGCTCAACTAATTGTTACTACTCTAATAACGCTGAACCTTAGAACTTCTTACAATCTAACTCTCTTATCTGTTCTTTACTGAATTGACTGACTCATATGCCTAACTCTTTGAATCCTGCGTCTAACTAAATGACTTCCTTGTCTGCCCTAGCTGCTTCTGAAAACTACCAACTGTCTAACTGATTACCTTCGGCAGTTCGGCCGAAGCCGGACTAAGCTTACTAGTCTACATTTCTGATTCGTGACTAGCTCGGTCTTCCTCCTAACTTACTGAAAACGTGTTGTGAAGATGGCTAAATACCGAGATCTAATTTAAATAATTATGCGCGTGGAATATCTGCATCCAATGGTTTGTCGCGAAGTTGTTGCGAGATGACAACTTTCAACACGCTTTGACCATCAGAGTTCACAATCTTGAATCACAGTTGACCCACGACTCAGAATTTTCAAAACATGCTCTTTTTGTGACTACAAAATAAACTTTGGTCAGCTTGACCTCTCCTGAGTTTCAAAATAATGATGTTAATTTCATGACTGACCTGTCCTGGAAGTTGTTTGTTAGGCTATTTACCTGATGGGTCAAGCCATGTGTTTATCCACATCTTCACAACAACTATAAAATTTCTATTCTCCCTAAACTTATTATCTAGTGCTACCCTTCCTTCATCCCCACCTTCGTCCGCGGCTTTGTCCACTACCCGCTATGGACTTTCCATTGCTTACGTACTGTCACTAACTACAGGCGACCGCTATCCTACACCACTGGAGGCCCAGTGGTGGGGAGAGTAGAACACTCCAAGGTATGAAGACAGCTTCACAAGGGAGGAACACAACACAATACTGACATTTCGGCCTGAGGCCTTTTTCAGAGTACAAGGACAACGAAAACAAACGGTGAAACACAATTATCTATAAATACATGATCAGAAGAAGAGGATAGAAAAGAAAAAAAGTAGGATGAGGAAACAATGAAAAACGAGAAGAGAGCTAAGATAAGAATATAGAAATAATAGGAGAGAATATACATATATATATTCCTTGCTACCAGCTTCACCGCAGCATTGCAATTATTTGCCTGTTCCCATTCTACACCACTGTTATAAGCTGTTAAGAAATGGGTATCGGCTATCTTACCTGACCCATGCTTTAATTCACATATTCTGTTACATCGTCCAGATTAAAAGGGCGTTAAGTGGGCGTAGATTCGTTGTGTTGTTGTTTACAACAAGCTGTGATATTTGTCTTTCTAGCTCAGAACATCCGACACAATCATGACATTTTATTGTTATCGGTTTCTCTTCCTTCTTTGATCCCTACTTGGTCGCAGTGGTTACTTGTTACATGCCCTTCTCGCCGAGGGTGGATTGTTATCTTGATCAATTTTAGTTCTTTGACTTGTAAGTTGCTGATCACCTGGTGCTGATGGATGTGTCGGACCTTTATTTCTGTCAATATTGAGGGCAACTCATCAATTAATGAAAGTCTTACAAGGTGCATGCTTTATAACACACACTTACTGACTATATTAAAAACACTGGACCCTCTTTACCACTATGTTCTTTCTCTATCTCAACATTTTGCGCTCTGGGTCGTCTCAAGGGTTATCAGCCACTGACGGATATATCAGTGAAACCTAGAAATGAAGCTGAGAGGAATCTACACGTGATGTGCAAAATCCATTAATCGATTACAGAGAGTGACGGAGCTCGTTGAGCAAGTTTCAAAATTAGAATGGCCTAATAGTTGTTGCTTTCATATTTGGGAGTCACGGCCCGCTCAGGTTCAGACTATGTCGTCTAAATTATGTTAGACCGCAATCACAATTTAACAATTGTAGTATTGCAATGAGTTGTAGATATTCTATTCGCCGCTGCTTGAGGTTCGGAGAAAGAATGTAATTGTTTATTTTATGAACATTGCCAGTTATGTAGCTTGTTATCATTTTGTGTATCAAGGCTTGAACTGTGAAGTTTTACATCAAAGGATATAAGTGTAGCTATGTTATCATCGGAGAGCCGCGACAGCTCAGTGGTTAGTGAACTGGACTACAAAGAACAAAAGGTAGGGTTCGTCCCAACCGACGGCTTCCGGGTTCTCCCAGCCTTTAATAGGTACCGGGTCTTTCTCTGGGAAAGTAAAGCGGCACGGGCGTAATACCGACCACATTACCCCAAAAATCATGTGCTGAAAGTCTGTAAAATTTATGATCACTAACACCATTTTCCCTATACGCCACTTGGCGTAACGGGGGTACTTTACTTTTACTTTACAATGTTATCTAGTTGTGTAGCTTAAGCTGCTTTTTTTATAACTGATTCCGTCTATTCAACTATTTCTATACTTTTTTTCTGATTCGACTTGGTTTGCTGAAACTGTCACGTCACATATATCTTTTTATGCTGCAAATTGATTTAATTTCAATCTGGTAATTTATGGAATCATTTTGTTACATGATAGTCGATATCATTATTTAATGGACCTTACAAGAATTTCATTTCTTATTCTATTTCTCTTTTATTTGTTTTTATCATTTTGAATGATGACAGCTTAAAAGAATGTCTTGGCAGAAGGTCATCAACAGAAATGATAAATAACTGTCGGGATCGAAAGTTGTGGAGAAACATGATTACTCACGCCAGCAGGCCTGATACTTGATGATGATGATCATTTTTAATGCATCTCATTTTGTATTTTTAACGCTCGATTGTTTTTTCAAGAATTGTCCGTGTCTGGAACTTGTGCTGTAATGCAGGTTTCAAACAGTGACGTGTTTGCTTGCAGAGCAATATCTTGTTTCAACATCGATGGCCTTTGGTAAATTATGTTGCGCTCTTTATGCTTTTTATACTGTCAACTTTAGCTATAAACATCTAAGGTAACCAACCACAAGTTAAAATCTCAATTTACTCGTAGTAACCACGGAAATGAGATAATTCAGAAGAGCAGATGGAGTAGCAAGAAGAGGATGAACTAATAACATCATCATCGTCATGTGCCAATCTGGTTGGCGTAGGCGATCATGTCCTTCCAAAACAATTATATCTACCGTGCATCATATTAGTTCTGCTGTTGACTGTTTTCCATGCCATGACAGCAAGCTATCCAGTATTTTCTCCCTTTGTAGTCAGCGATCTCTCTTTCGCTGTATTTTGCCAGTTGTAACCAAGTATTCCAACTTTTTGTTCTCATGATGTGCCCGAAAAATGTTGATTGTTTCTTTCTGATGTTTCTTAGGATCTCCCTTTTTGTGTTGGCCTCTGTGAGAATTTCCTCGTTGGTCTTTTTAAACTGTTCAGGGAAATTCAAACACTCTTCTGAGCAATCCCACCTCTGTGGCCTCTAATCCTCTTTTCATTTGTTTGTTTTACGGTCCATGATTCGCCTCCATATTACAGAATTGGCTCTATATAGCATCACTGAACACTCTTTCTCATTCTGTTAACATAGATTTGTTGCATAAGATGTTTTTCATTTTCAGAAATTTTATTTTGGCCTGATCTATTCTGCTTTTTATTTTTGTGGTGCAGCTTCCATTTGATGTTATTATTGTGCCCAAGTATTTGAAGCGTTGCACTTGTTTAAGATTTTTTTCTGTTTATTTTTATGCTACATTATGGTAATGATTCACTATGACCATTACTTTTGTTTTCGTACTATTAAGACTGAGACCTTTCATGTTGCTTTTTTTTTAATGTCATTCTTCTATCATTTCTTGTAGTTAATTCTATATCTCTGCTATTAAAACTGTGCCATCCGCATATCTCAAATTGTTTATGTTGTGACCGTTGACTTCAATTCCTTTTATATCTACTATGAAATTATAACACCATTATCAAAGACCAATGTAAATTACAGTAGTCATAAAGGAACAACTTAATGCAAAATATATTATGCGATTTATTATATTATGTTAGCAGTTCCAAACATGATCATTTTCAACAAGTGAGAAAAGTTAGTCATCACAGAAATGAAATGAGATGTTATAGAAAAAAAAAAAAAACTGTAGGAGATACCAGAAAGAGCAACAAATGAAAGCGAGGTTTTAAGAGAAAGTTGACATAGAACCAATGTTGAATGACATACAACGACAAAAAATACAACAATTTTCTCACCTAGAGAGCATGTAAGGTGTTGTCATACAATAAAAAAGCATACATACAAGGAGGTGTCCGATGCATATATCGAGACAAACCCAGATTACATTTGAGTGATAACATCCAACACATCTATATCAATAAACCTGAGAAAGAGAGTTCGTCGGTGCTATATAGAGTAAATTTTATCTATGGAAGCGAATCATGGACAATAAACAAACAAATGAAAAGACGATTAGGGGCCACAGAGATGGAATTTCTCAAAAAAGTTCCCTGAACAGCTAAAAAGACCAACGAAGAAATTCTCAAAATGGCCAACACAAAAAGGGAGCGCATAGGAAACATCATAAAGAAACAATTTACATTTTCCGACACATCATGAGAAGAGGAAATTGGAATACATGGTTAAAACTGGCAAAATGCAGGAAAAGAGATATCACGGACGACAAAGAAAGAAAATACTGGATAGCTTAGTGTCGTGACATGGAAAACAGTTAACAACAGAACTGATTCGATCACGGTGGATAAAAGGTTGTGGAATGATATGATCGCCTAAGCCAGCTGGTATGGCACATTGTTATGATTATAGCATCCATTAAGAAACTCTACAGCAAATTCAAACGTCAAGACAAGCTGCCAGAGGAACAGTAACCATATCCGTATTTCTCCCACAGCACATGAAGGAGTAAAAGAGGAAGACTACAAGAAGAATATGTAGCATTATTGTCTACGTTTTAAGAAAAGACAAGTTGTTAATTAAGGATCGTGTTGTAAAAAAATGTGATTAATTTTTATTTCTTCAAAGCACTTTGTTTGAAAATCAGAAGACATTATCGTAAGATTATATTTTTTCACAGATATCTATTCCCCTACCAAGAACACATCACATAACGAATTTTGATTTTTCTCCCACAGATATCTATTCACCTACCAAGAACACATCACATAACGAATTTTGATTTTTCTCCCACAGATATCTATTCACCTACCAAGAACACATATAACGAATTTTGATTTTTCTCCCACAGATATCTATTCACCTACCAAGAACACATCACATAACGAATTTTGATTTTTCTCCCACAGATATCTATTCACCTACCAAGAACACATCACATAAAGAATTTTGATATTTCTCCCACAGACATCTATTCACCTACCAAGAACATATGACATAAAGAATTTTGATTTTTCTCCCACAGATATCTATTCACCTACCAAGAACACATCACATAACGAATTTTGATTTTTCTCCCACAGATATCTATTCACCTACCAAGAACACATCACATAAAGAATTTTGATATTTCTCCCACAGATATCTATTTACCTACCCAGAACACATCTGTTTCCGTGGCTCATCGAACTATTCTGGACAAACTGGACGAGTCCTTCTTTCCACCTGGAGCATATTTTGGCTCATCATTTTCACCGCTTACACCGCATTCCTAGCAACTGAATTCACAATTAAACCTTCCGAAGTGTTCATCAACACCGTTCATAAATTAGTGGAAGCCAAAGAGTTAAAGATTGGAGTCATGCAATCATCATCATCCTTGCTCCAATATATGCAGATGTCAGACAATACATCTGTTAAAGCACTCTGGAACAAACTTTCAACTCAAAATTTAACAGACAATATAACATTTGACGTCGATATTGACAATCACATTAAACGAGTCAAAGAAGGAAATTACGCATTTATAACTGGTGTGTGTAGAACTCTTGGTGTTTGTGATGATGCATTCATGAATATCTCTACAGATATCAGAGCATACTACCAGCACTTCGATGGTTTCCCAGATCTAACATACACCGCCACACCACAAAATGTCTTTTACTTTGATGCGCTCTATAAGCTCATGCTAGAATTGGAGGAAACAGGGTTGCTCATGTTCTTGAGGGATAAGCATTTCAAACCAAAGCTGACCGCAAGACACGGGTCTGATAAAGTTAATAAAGGAAATAAGGTCGTGACATTGTCACGAATACTTCTCCCGGTTTATATCACAGTAGGCGGGGTCAGTGTCAGCGTGACGTGTTTGGTTATTGAGGTCGTGTACAACAGATGGAGGGGTGGATTTTGGAGGGTTTAATGTAGTGCTAGAGTTTATTTTATGAATTAAAATTAGAAAGAGAGTTCATCGGTGATATATAGAACCAATTCTGACCTATGGAAGCGAATCATGGACAATAGACAAACAAATGAAAAGACGATTGGAGGCCACAGAGATGGGATTTCTCAGAAGAATGTTGAAAGTTCACTGGACAGCTAAAATGTCCAATGAGGAAGTTCTCAAAGAGGCCAATACAAAAAGGGAGCACTTAAAAAACATCAGAAAGAAGTAATCAACATTTTTCGGGCACATCATGAGAAGTGGAAAGTTGGAATACTTGGTTACAACTGGCAAAATACAGGGAAAGAGAGATCGCTGACGACAAAGAGAAAAAATACTGGATAGCTTGGTGTCATGGCATGAAAAACAGTCAACAACAGAACTGATACGATGCACTGTAGATAGAAGATTGTGGAGGGACATGACCGTCTACGCCAACCGGTATGGCACATGATGATGATGATGATGAGAGTTTATTTTGAAAACTGAATTTCATGTGACAAGTAAATGGTGATGAACCTCATTTTGTTATGTGTGACAAGTTAACTGTGACGAACCTCATTTTGTTATGTGTGACAAGTAAACTGTGACGAACCTCATTTTGTTATGTGTGGCAAGTAAATTGTAATGAACCTCATTTTGTTATGTGTAACAATTAACTGGGATGAACCTCATTTTGTTATGTGTGACAAGTAAACTTGGATAAACCTCATGTTGTTATGTGTGACAAGTAAACTGTGACGAACCTCATTTTGTTATGTGTGACAAGTAAACTTTAACGAACCTCATTTTGTTATGTGTAACAATTAACTGGGATGAATCTCATTGTGTTATGTGTAACAGGTAAACTTGCATTAACTTCATGTTGTTATGTGTGACAGGTAAACTTGCATTAACCTCATGTTGTTATGTATGACAAGTAAAATTGGATGAACCTCATTTTGTTATGTGTAACAGGTAAACTTGCATTAACCTCATGTTGTTATGTGTGACAGGTAAACTTGCATTAACCTCATGTTGTTATGTGTGACAGGTAAACTTGCATTAACCTCATGTTGTTATGTATGATAAGCAAACTTGGATGAACCTCATGCTGTTATGTGTGACAAGTCAACTTGGATGGACCTCATTTTGTTATGTGTGACAGGTTAACTTGGATGAACCTCATTTTGTTATGTGTGACAGGTAAACTTGGATGGACCTCATTTTGTTATGTGTGACAGGTAAACTTGGATGAACCTCATGCTGTTATGTATGACAGGTAAACTTGGATGAACCTCATGTTGTTATGTATGACAGGTAAACTTGGATGAACCTCATGTTGTTATGTATGACAGGTAAACTTGGATGAACCTCATTGTGTTATGTATGACAGGTAAACTTGGATGAATCTCATTTTGTTATGTATGACAGGTAAACTTGGATGAATCTCATTTTGTTATGTATGACAGGTAAACTTGGATGAACCTCATTTTGTTATGTATGACAGGTAAACTTTGATGAACCTCATTTTGTTATGTATGACAGGTAAACTTGAATGAACCTCTAGTTGTTATGTATGACAAGTAAACTTGGATGGACCTCATTTTGTTATGTGTGACAAGTAAACTTGGATGAACCTCATTTTGTTATGTGTGGTAAGTAAACTTGGATGAACCTCATTTTGTTATGTGTGACAAGTAAGTTCAGATTAACCTCATTTTGCTATTTGTTATAAGTAAACTTGAATAAACCTATTTTGTTATGTGTGAACTGCATGTTAAGAAGTTAGCAAATTGAGCGATACAATAATAAAAAAACAGCGACGAGAAAGATGATAAAGAAATTTGAACAAGTCAACGTAAGACAACGCAATAGTAGATTATCTGTCACCACTATTTTAACAGTGAACAACAAAGATAAAGTGATAAATTTCAATTTAATTTCTTATCTTTATTTTCAATGTCAGATATTACCTTTATCCAAAGCCCTAGAATGGGGAGCCGCGATAGCTCAGTGATTAGTGAAATGGACTACAAAAGACAAGAGGTTGGTTTCAATCCAGATCGACGGCTTCCAAATTCACCCAGCCTTAAATGAGTACCGGTTATTTTTTTCTTTTTGGACAGCACGGGCGTAATACCGACCACATTACCCCAAAAATCATTTGCTGAAGGTCTGTAAAAATTATGGTCACTAACACCATTATTCCCTATACGCCACTTGGCGTGACGTGACACCTCACTCTTTTTTTCTCCTTATCGCAAGAGTGAACGATTTTGAAATGTGAGCTAACAAGAAAATATGGATCTCATCTAAATCTTAAAAATAGAAGATTCGGAAATGTGAAAATCATCATCTAGTTTGTACTTTCTGAAAATTTACCCACATGATAGCGACTCAGAAGTTTTCACTGCCTTGCGCAAGATATCCAGCATCTGCAGCAGTCAATCCCAGCTGGTTTGTCCTATTATGAAATATTTACATTCATTTGGTAACATACCCTCCACAATGACCATCTCTAGCCATTATTTTGTTTTATAACAAAAATGTTATAATTCCCTTATTAGTATGCTCTTTCTTTCTTTTCTTTTTTCTTTTCTCTTTTCACTGATACCTGAAAGGTGTCGTGGTTATATCATTTGTCGTTCTTGAGCTGCTCGAACTGTCTGAATTAGTGATTTTCCTTTGTTGTTACATGTCTCTGTCACTGCATCTATCCATCTTCTTCTGGGTTTTCCTCTTGGTCTTCTTCCATGCATTCTCGAGAAGAACGCCCTTGATGGTGATTGGTAAGGATTCATTCTGACCAGGTGGCCAAACCATTTAAGTTGTTGTTGTTCTATATATTTTTGGCAGGGTTTAGATCCTACCATTTTTCTTATGGTTTCATTTGGTATTCTATCTCTTCTTGTGTTGTTTGTTACTTTTCTCAAGCATCGCATCTCACATGTATTGATCTTTCTTAAGTGTGATTTAGAGAGGGTTCATGTTTGAACTTCATAGCACAAAGTTGGTATGAAAATGCTATTTATCATTTGTTGTTTAGTATGCTCTTTAACAACAACAATACCGCAAGAATATTAAGTTATAGCAACATGAACGTGTTTGTTCTTTTCTCTGTACATTTGTATTCTGAGTGTTCTAAATAAATTATCTTTAATTTGCTAAGGATCTTGTCTAATTACTTTTAAATATAAAACATTGATCTTACAAATCAATAATGATTTTTGTTCGTGATGTAACACTCTCAAATGAAGGCATTTATGGATGTTTTTAGCAGATCTGTCGATGGCTCACTTTTCTTTAACATCTGGTGATGAAAAATACAGGTTCTTACAAATACAGCAATTGCAGTCGTCAGTCGCTGAATACTGCTGGACATGCTGAAGAGGGGATATGAGCACCTATGGACATGTTAGGAGTGCAAAGTTGATGATCCGCAAATAAGTCAATAACACAGTCTATAGTATTATTATTATCTTAATATGCACATTTGTATGTCTTTAATTGACCATATTTTAAATGATGATTGTACTATAGACTTGCAGAAAGCTAAAACAGAGAAAATATACTAAAATTCATTGAAGGACTATCAATGAGTCAGTATGTGATTTTATGTCTTAAAGGCATTCATCATCATCATCATCATCATCATCATCATCATTGAGTGCCGTCTCCGCTTCGAACTTTGGCTACCATGGAGCGCCATTCCACTCTGTCTCTTGCTTTGATGGTGCAGATTGTCATAGGGTGACTTGTCCACCTTTTGATGTTACTCGTCCATGTTAGTCTTTGTCTGCCACTGCCTCTTTTACCTTGTATTTTCCCCCTCCAAGATTACTTTTATTAGGCCGTTGTGTCTTTCAACATGCCCCAAACATTTCATTTGTCTTGTTCTAATTTCTGTTTATAATTCTTTTTTTTTCATGTTAGTTGTTTTAAAACTTCATCGTTTGTTTTATTTTCTTTTCATCCAATTCTACCTATTCTTCTATAAATCCAAATTTCAAAGGCTTCAATTTTCTGTTCTATTTTCTTGTCTAATGTCCATCTTAATGGCATTGTTTTCATTAAATACAAAATGAAAACAATGTCTTGATCCCATTGTGATTCATTGTGTGGAAATAGCAAGTGCATCTTGCATTAAATTAGCACTGATATTGCTGATATTGGCAAATTGCATGTCAGTTTATAAAAGAGAGCAACGACAATGAAAGGAAAACACGTAGAAAGAGCTATCCCACCTTAAAGTGCACACCTTCTCCTTGATTCTCCGTTTTTACTGGTGGTGATCGTCTTCCAAGTATAAAGATATTTATTATTTGTTATTTGTTATTTTTAATCCTGATAATATATTTTTACTTATTTGGGTTAATGTCTCCCTTGAAATAAAAAAAACAGCCAATGTAATAAAGTTATAACTGCGGTATAAATTAGTCTCCTAACTAAAGAGATAAGTCAGATTAAACAGAAAGAGAGAGAGAGAGAGAGAGAGAGAGAGAGAGAAATCGATATAAAAAAAGAGAACGGGGGAAGAGAGGGAGAAAGTGAAAGAGATAGAAAGAGAGAAGGAGAATTAGAGCTGGAGAGAATGCGAGAAAGAAAAAAAGATAAGAGAAAGAAAACGAATGATAGAGAGATTGAAAAAAAATATAGAGAGCAAGAGACAAATACAGAGATAGAGAGAGAGAGAAAAAAAAGAAAGAGTCAGAAAGCGCAGTACAACATTAAAATATTGTTTTTTAAACATAAAGAGATTTGGCGAAGGTGAAATAAAAACTGACAGAATCACATTGTGACGACCGCATTTGGCATGCGGCCTTTATTCTCCAAATCTGTTAGCACTGCAAAATATTCCACATTATGGATATTTTAATATAATAATGTAATAATATAATTATATATATATATATATATATATATATATATATATATATATAACTGTGTGTATGTATATACACGTACATGTAATTTTGAATCGTGGCACGAGTCGGCTCTGTCTCTACCGTCGCAGGTCAGAGATGACACTATACAACAGTGTAACTGAATGAATGATGCTACTCTTAGCTTTCACGCATTCAAATCTGACCAGTAACGCTTCCGTTCAATATATGAATCCCTGGCCGTGCTACGGAGCTCGTGTACGCGCGTCAAGGTTCTCCAGCAGATTCTCTATATTTCCAGAATGCGGCGGAGAGCCTATGTATGTGTAAAGGGTGCAATGATGATCATAACACACCATAGTGTAACAGTAAAATATATTGAATTGTTAGCATAACATATGTTTCCAATCATCATGAGCGTACTTCGCATGGGCGTGATACTGACCACATTACCCCAAAAATCATGTGCTGAAGGTCTGTAAAATATAGGGTCACTAACACCATATTTCCCTATACGTCACTTGGCGTGACGGGGGTACTTTACTTTTACTTATGAGCGTACTTCAAGAGTTAATGTGAATCAAATCTTGTTACTCCCCTTTTTCTTTGAATGATCAGTTTTGATTATGTCCCTTTTTGTCACTTTCGGTTTTGTTGACAGACTTCTCATCTCAGTGGTTTGACCATTTCTCATTTTCTTTGTCTGATATCATCAACTTCTGACTGTCTTGATGATCATTCGGTTTGCTCTATTTTCATTCTAACCAATGAAAATAGGGAAAGGTCACGGTACACAAAGCTCGATTAAAAAGTAACAGAGAGAGAGAGAGATAAAGATAAAGATAGTGAAAGAGAGAAAGAGGATGAGCGGGTGGTTGAATGCCACGTGATCCGCTAGTTCTCATGCCGGAGAGATTGACATGATAGATACAGTCACAATCTCTACATATCGCACAGCTGTTCGTCACTAACACTTTAGTTCACTTGTACTTTGCCAGGAAGTTGAATGCACATGCGCCGTCTATTAAATCTTCAAAGTGACCAGAAGAAGCTGTTTCTCAACATTAGAAAAGCAAATCTTTTGTGGTTAATATAATATAAATAATAGTAATATTGCATGTCCCGAAACACTCCGATTCAGCATTCTTTGATTTTGTAATTACGATTATGATATATATAGCCTTTGACGTCTTGACAAACGGCTGGTAACTAGCAATCATTATTAGTTAGTAGTTTAATAAAAAATATGAGTGTTTTATGCTGGATGCTGCTTTGCTGAACGGCCTATCTCGTGGTTGACTCTACCAATATTGGACAGACAGATCCGGCTACAGTACAAATAAAATGCATTCGTTACGTGGCCTCATCTCCTTTCTCCTGCTCATTTTGTCTTCTGAATTTTATATCAGCACTGCCTCGAAAGTTGCTGTGCCATTTTTTATGTTTGTTGCTCATGTACTACAATTTTCAGCCAGATTTCCACAGCTATATCGATAATTAATTCTATAAAACAGTTATTCACACAAACATGATAGTTTAGCTAAACAATTTTAGGTTCTTTGCGAGTGGTTAATGAGATCGCGGACGACAAAGAGAGAAAATACTGGATAGCTTGGTGTCATGGCATGGAAAACAGTCAACAACAGAACTCATACGATGCACTGTGGATAGAAGATTGTGGAAGGACATGATCGCCAACGCCAACCGGTATGGCGCATAATGATGATAATGCGAGTGGCATTACAAGTTAAATTAAAGGAGCCGCGATAACTCAGTGGTTAGTGAACTGGACTACAAATGACTAGAGGCCGAGTTTGATCTTGATTGACGGCTTCCGTGTTCACCCAGCCTTAAATGGGTACCGGTTTTTTTTTTCTTCTGAGAAAGTAAAGCGGCAAGGGCGTATTCTATCTATCTATTGACCTTTCGAGCCGTAACCGGCCCATAGGGCGTAGACCAAGATACACCTTCTCCTATATGAATTTTTGTTCTAGCAGTTTTCTTTTTAAAGATATTTTATCAAATCTCGCCATCTGTCTCTGTTCTGTGCAAGCAGTTCTATCTCATTGAGGGAGCCGATTCCTGCTGCTCTTGCCTCTCTCATCAATGTTCTTCTCAGTGTCTCCCTGGGTCTTCCTCTTTTTCTTTTACCTGTTGTTTCCCATATGAGGGCTTGCTTTGCTATTCGATTATTATCTCTTCTCATCACATGTCCAACGTATGACCATCGTCTTTTCTTTATTACTGAAGATATTAGTGGTTGATTGGCGATTTCTCTAATTTCCTCGTTTGTTTTGTTTGTGCTAATGAGTTTTGATTTCCACAACTTTTCATTACCCCAAAAATAATGTGCCGAAAGTTTTTAAAAATTATGGTCACAATGGCAACACTATATTCCCTATACGCTATTTGGCGTGACGGTGCTTTTTACTTTTTTTTTAACTATAACAAATTCAGACTACTTCCATCACTTATCATGTTTAAGAATGAGCGGAAAATGCTAGATTCCGATAGCTCCATCCATTAACGATGCAACATTTCCAATATTAAAACTAAAATACAACTTTTAGACGAAAACTAACAATTGTGCTCGAAGTCTGCTGGATGTATTGAAGCTTAGCAGTTCTAGAGGTACTCCAATACTTGGTCTTCTACATCAACGAACCCATTTGGTGCTTGGACAGCAGCGATCGATCCTCACTTGGTTTCTTGATTTGTTTGGACCTACACTATCACCAGAGAGCGCAAATTTGATGTGAAGTCGGGTCTTCATCAACTATGAGTCGCTAATCGCCTACCTCGTGATCCTTAGAAAGAGAGAAATTAGTTACGGAGAAAAAGAATGAGGATGTTTTCTTTATCTTTATATCTGCATCTTATTGATCGATGATTCCATGTCTCAAAATAAATTAAGCTGTTTCACACATACGCACATACATTCACACATACAAAGCAAGAGAAAAAAAGAGAGAGAGAGTGAGCGAGAGAGAACGATAAGGAAAAAAAATACAATTAAAGACAAAACTAAAGATTGAGAGTGATGGTAGTAATTTAACATAGAGAGGGCATGAAATAAACTTGTCCTGGGCACAATCAGGGACGCAAAAGTTAAACAGAAAATATGTTAATCGGTATTAAAACCATAGCCATCTTCAAAGGAAGGCCAGAGCGCAGAAGGGGACAAATCGAAAAACTTCCAACTAGCCTAGCGCGACGTTCTCAGCTATGCGAGCAGGGGATGTTGTGGGTAGTTCAGCCGACTATAGTTCGCATAGCTGAAAACGTCACAAAAAAAGGGGTTTTCTCAAGTTCCTCTCTGCTGCCCTCTGGCCTTATCTATAGCAAGATACGATTAAAACATAATACCCCCCCCCCAACCCCGGGGGGGGGGGGGGAGATTACATGCTTTCATGACTTACCTGCTTCGCACAGAGAGCTTATAACCTCTTAGTAGCTTAGTCAGTTTAAGAGAACAGTAGGTTAGATAATCAACATCAGAAGTTAGGTGAGAAGAATACCAAGCAGAGACAGAATGTAAAGGTAAAGTACGAGACTTGAATCGGCGTCTTTAGCACGGCAGTTTTCACATATATGTGTTCGACCGTCTATCCATAAGTGTTCGGAGACTTCTGGACAGTGTCGCTTCAAGCGTCAGAACTCAAGATGCGAGGCAGCATTCCTCACCTTTCCAGAGTTCTACTACCCTGGTACCCATTTCTGAAAGCGGCTGGGTCGACTGCGGGGGGTATTTTTTTTTTCCAACCACGAGTACAAATCATACTGCTTCCAAAGAGGACGACAAATAAAGTTATGACACAATTACCTACACAAACAGGCGTGGCACACGATGATGGTTCATCACTCTTTAAGTCAGACAATCCAACTGAATCGGGAACTTCTTCCTCTTTTCTCTTTTCACTGATACCTAAAAGGTGTCGTGGTTTATATCATTTGTCGTTCTTGAGCTGCTCGAACTGTCTGAATTAGTGACTTTCCTTTGTTGTTACATGTCTCTGTCACTGCATCTATTCATCTTCTTCTGGGTCTTCCTCTTGGTCTTTTTCCATGCATTCTCGATAAGAACGCCCTTGATGGTGATTGGTGAGGATTCATTCTGACCAGGTGGCCAAACCATTTAAATTGTTGATGTTCTATATATTCTTATCAGGGTTTTGTACTCACTATTTTTCTTGTGGTTTCATTTGGTATTCTATCTCTTCTTGTGTTGTTTGTTACTTTGCGAATCGGTAACAAAATACTACATTTAAGTTTTCCTGTTCAGAATGTATTGATAATTGTATTTCAGAGCTACAACGACAAAGACGATTCGCCTTCTATTTGTATAAATGAACTGTTTGATTATCAAGCCATTAAACCAGTCCTCCGTTACATAAAATAAATGTCGCTACTATATGTACCTTGTACTTCCGATAAGCAAATCACAAAAATGTGTAACTATCCAGTGATTTGATTGTTTACACTAGCATGCAGTAATATTCAACGGCGGATACATGGGGAGATCATTTATGGAACTGAATCTGGGAGGACTGCCTTCGAGATAGAGTGATCAACAAGATCTTCATAAAAATACCGGATGAAGACAAGCTGCTTTGAGCATTGAACATTTCTTGGTTGAGGACAAGAAGTTAGCATGCATCTCACCACCAAATATGTATTCAGCATATACTCGTCACCTTATATATTCAACATATACTCGTCACCTTATATATTCAACATATACTCACCACCATTTATATTCAATATATACTCACCACCATATATATTCACATGTACTCACCACCGTATATATTCAACACGTACTCGTCACCTTATATAAAAAAAAAAAAGTAAAGTACCCCCGTCACGCCAAGTGGTGTATAGGGAAATATGGTGTTAGTGACCCTATATTTTACAGACCTTCAGCACATGTTTTTTGAGGTAATGTGGTCGGTATTACGCCCGTGCTGCTTTACTTTCCCAGAAAAAAATCCGGTACCCATTTAAGGATGGGTGAAGCCGTCGGTTGAGATCGAACCCTACCCCTTATCCTTTGTAGTCCAGTTCACTAACCACTAACACTAAGCTATCGCGGCTCCCCGTCACCTTATATTTTCAACATATACTCGTCACCTTATTCATTAAACATATATATATATATATCCCTTCTACCTTTCAGCTCCCTGTGGAGCACAGGTCTTCAACAAACACTTTTCAAGTCATTCTGTTTCTTGCCATTCTATTAAGATCAATCTATTTCTTCCCCATTATCTTCATCTCTGTTTCTGTCTGTCTTCTCCAAGAATTTCTTGGTCTTCCTCTTTGTCTTTACTTCTGGGGATTCTAAAAAAGGTCCTGTTGTATAATTGTCTCAGTTGTTCCTAGAGACTAGGAACTAAATTTTGCGTATTAATCCCTTTTTCCCTGGCAGCCGTGTGCACAGGGGTCCCTCGCCACACAGGTAGATAACTGCGTCTTCGGAGGTATTCATATATTTTTCGCCGATGTATAAATGACGTTTCAAGCTGCGCGCGCGGCTGAGACCTGGAGTGGTTGCTGCAGAGAAAGATCACAACTAAACATCCCAACTGGTTCAACTTGGATTGAGTTATTTACGGGTCATCATCACTGCACTCCGAACATGTCCATAGGTGCTCAGATCCCCTCCTCATAAAGTCTCGAAGCGTCCAGCGACTGACGACTCCAGTTCTGTGTTGGTTGATAAGTCTTCTTATACGTCCACCAAGTTTCTCGTTCTGACTGTGCCCATCATAACATGTATTTCTTTCATCCGAAGGAGTGACGTGGACTTATGATTGTCGAAGTCATGTGCCCTTCCCACATCTTGGAAGGCATTGATTACGTTCGTCAGATCCATTGATTGACAGTCTTAAACAAAAGCACAACTAGCCAACATGTCCGATCACTCATTTCCCCGTACTCCCGCATGTCCTGGGACGTAGACAAAGGTGACTACGTATTTTATTATTTCTGCATAGACACTACCCATTGCCGTCGTACAGAGCCCGCCTCCACTTTTCTTATCATGCTCATTGAATCACTCAGTATACAGGCGTGTGCGTAGTCTTTTGACTCTAACCAGATGAATGAGAGAGAGAGAGAAAGAAAGCAACATAGTCCAAGATATCACAGACCAAGTGGCTTGTCACTAGAAGGCTGAGACATTGCGACCTGCAATACTTGTTCTTTACTCATGAGATCAGAATTATACATACACTTACGTTGGTGAGAAACTACTATACAAACACGTTTTAGATTTAGTAGAGTTAGTACTTTACATGTCAAATATATTTTTAAACTCATAATTTATGTATATAAATGAAGTCAATGTGTCATTTTATATAGATAGACAGACAGACATACATACAGACAGACAGACAGACAGACAGACAGACAGACAGACAGACAGACAGACAGACAGACAGACAGACAGACAGATAGATAGATAGATAGATAGATAGATAGATAGATAGATAGATAGATAGATAGATAGATAGATAGATAGATAGATAGATAGATAGATAGATAGATAGATAGATAGATAGATAGATAGATAGATAGATAGATAGATAGATAGATAGATAGATAGATAGATAGATAGATAGATAGATAGATGGATAGATAGATGGATGGATGGATGGATGGATGGATGGATGGATGGATGGATGGATGGATGGATGGATGGATGGATGGATGGATGGATGGATAGATGGATAGACGGATAGACAGATAGACAGATAGACAGATAGATAGATAGATAGATAGATAGATAGATAGATAGATAGATAGATAGATAGATAGATAGATAGATAGATAGATAGATAGATAGATAGATAGATAGATAGATAGATAGATAGATAGATAGATAGATAGATAGATAGATAGATAGATAGATAGATAGATAGATAGATAGATAGATAGATAGATAGATAGATAGATAGATAGATAGATAGATAGATAGATAGATAGATAGATAGATAGATAGATAGATAGATAGATAGATAGATAGATAGATAGATAGATAGATAGATAGATAGATAGATAGATAGATAGATAGATAGATAGATAGATAGATATGAAAAACATATTTATTGCAAATAATTGTAACCCACTCGAAAATTGACGCAAGTATACACCTCTGTAAAATCAAGACTCATTACAGTTAAACCTAGCATTGTTTAATGATGTATTTCCCTTTATTGGCTTCCCTTAGTGATATTAAATAACTTTAAATGTTAAACTGAATTATTGATTTGTATTAGACTCTAAATGAATGTCGTTATAACTGCTATAATAAATTGGAGATTTTTACCAGATTCTATATTAATTTCCTTAAAACTGCTATAATAAATTGGAGATTTTTACCAGATTCTATATTAATTTCATTATAACTGCTAAAATGAATTGGGGATTTTTTCTAGGCTCTATATTTATGTGGTTATTTTGTTCGGCACAGAAATTTGAACGCCTTCACTATAATAAGTTTTACAAATGTAGTAAAATTTGTGGCGACTCTGCCAAGTTGCCGTATTTGTTAAGGAAACATTGTTATATTGAACCTTCTACGCTGCACAACCTAACAGTTCATGCTAATATTGTGTTTACGAAGCAGAATAGTTACGAATCACTACCGGAACATAAGTACCAGGAACCTTTCATTGTCGTGGTTGTGTTTCAAATGCCCACATTGGAAGCGGTGACATTGTTTATGGATAACTTATCGTCAGTGATACCCCATGTAAAATATGTTATCTTTCTTTGTAAAGATATTTCGCTGGCATCAGAAAATATCAAAGAGATTATTAATGTGTTTATTGATAACAGAAACACAATCAACACTGTTGTCATGTTTATTGAGAACAACATGTTTGTTGAAAATCTCATGAAAGTGGTATCAGCCACGCCAGATTTACAACTGTCAGGAATAATTCACACAACAGAATGGATGATTGTGTCCACCGAGTTTACAAGTAAGATACTTTCAGATTTACAAAACACTCAACAAACTGTGGACTTTATTACATTTCTCTTCAAGTGTAGTCTGTGGGATACTTGTGTTGCACAGAAGTCTAGAAATGGAATATTGAGAGTTACAGCTCGCCTTCGTGGCAATGCTGGATTTTGCGTTAATTTGGCATCTAATTTCAACAATGTATCTGGAACGCAGGGGGTATACACACAAGGAAATATTAGAAAGAATGCCAGGATTTTTCTAAGTTCACAGAAATCTCTTCTTTCTGGTATGAAGCTGCAGGTTGCCTGGCTAGAAACGAACATTCCCAAACTGGCAACACTTAATCGGACTGGAAACGCCACCATAATCGGCGGATACTGTGCGTCACTGTTGAATTTAACAGCTAAATATTTGGGGATCACTTTTGATGTCGTCACAGACAGTGATGGAGAACACTATGGAAAAGGTGGCAGTAAAGATAATGCTTCCGGAATTATAGGTGAATATTACTGGTGATGTGCTTGTTACAAGTGGTATATGTTAGAGGTCAGACTGTTTGTTACAAGTGGTGTATGTTAGAGATCGGACTGTTTGTTACAAGTGGTATATGTTAGAGGTCGGACTGTTTGTTACAAGTAGTATATGTTAGAGATCGGACTGTTTGTTATAAGTGGTATATGTTAGAAATCGGACTGTTTGTTACAAGTGGTATATGTTAGAGGTCGGACTGTTTGTTACAAGTGGTATATGTTAGAGGTCGGACTGTTTGTTACAAGTGGTATATGTTAGAGATCGGACTATTTGTTACACGTGGTATATGTTAGAGATCGGACTGTTTGTTACAAGTGTTATATGTTAGAGGTCGGACTGTTTGTTACAAGTGGTATATATTAGAGATCGAACTGTTTGATACACGTGTTATATGTTAGAGGTCGGACTGTTTGTTACAAGTGGTATATGTTAGAGATCGGACTGTTTGATACAAGTGTTATATGTTAGAGGTCGGACTGTTTGTTACACGTGGTATATGTTAGAGATCGGACTGTTTGTTACAAGTGGTATATGTTAGATGTTGTACTGTTTGTTACAAGTGGTATATGTTAGAAATCGAACTGTTTGTTACAAGTGGTATATGTTAGAAATCGGACTGTTTGTTACAAGTGGTATATGTTAGAGATCGGACTGTTTGTTACAAGTGGTATATGTTAGATGTTGGACTGTTTGTTACAAGTGGTATATGCTAGAGGTCGAACTGATTGTTACTAGTGGTATATGCTAGAGGTCGAACTGTTTGTTACAAGTGGTATATGTTAGATGTCGGACTGCTTGTTACAAGTGGTATATGTTAGAGATCGGACTGTTTTTACAAGTGGTATATGTTAGAGATCGGACTATTTGTTACGAGTGGTATATGTTAGAGATCGGACTGTTTGTTACAAGTTGTATATATTAGAGATCAGACTGTTTATTACAAAGTGGTATATGTTAGATGTCAGACTGTTTGTTACAAGTGGTATATGCTAGAGGTCGAACTGTTTGCTACTAGTGGTATATGCTAGAGGTCGAACTGTTTGTTACAAGTGGTATATGTTAGATGTCGGACTGTTTGTTACAAGTGGTATATGTTAGAGATCGGACTGTTTGTTACAAGTGGTATATGTTAGAGGTCGGACTATTTGTTACAAGTGGTATATGTTAGAGGTCGGACTGTTTGTTACAAGTGGTATATATTACAGGTCGGACTGTTTATTACAAGTAGTATATGTTAGAGGTCGGACTGTTTGTCTAAGTGGTATATGTTAGAGGTCGGACTGTTTGTTACAAGTGGTATATGTTAGAGGTCGGACTGTTTGTTACAAGTGGTATATGTTAGAGGTCGGACTATTTGTTACAAGTGGTATATGTTAGAGGTCGGACTGTTTGTTACAAGTGGTATATGTTAGAGGTCGGACTGTTTGTTACAAGTGGTTTATGTTAGAGATCGGACAATTTGTTGCATACTGTTTGATTTACTACATGTGGTATAAGTTACAGATGGTGTTTATGTCTAATAGTATGATTTGTTATACTTTTATGAATTGTAAATTGTTTGTTTATTAAGGATATGTTATAAGTGTGGTTTATAACTGGTGGCATTGTTATATATTACTTTGACGAATGAATTCTTTCATGCGATATTATTTCAGGTTACATTCTTTGTTACAGATGTTATTATTTTCTTCAGGCAATTTGATTTATTACCGATATTATTGTTTGTTAGAATTTGTATTAATTGTTATATGTTGTGTTAGAAATTTAGCTACGACTTTCGGCAAACTCATAGAAAGGGCCTGGAACAACACGGAATTAACACTAAAAACCAAAAGACCTGTACAAAGTCTTAATATATCTGACATTATACTCAGCACATTATTATATGGATCTGAAACCTGGAAAACATAATCTTGAAATAAGACCAAATATCTTCTGTATGCGAATTCTCAGCATAAGATTGTATATGAAATGGCAGGATAAACTAACCAATTAAACAGTCCTGGAACGTGCTAAGACCCCTACAATCATGTCAATGCTCAGAAGGCGAAGGTTAAGATGGCAGGGACACGTCCAGCAAATGGATGAAAGCTGCATTCCTAAGCAAATACTATATGGTGAACTAATACATGGAAAAAGACAAAATAACAGACCTAAAGTACGATATAGAGATATTTGTAAATCATCTATGAATGATTTTTCCATTTGTGAAAAGTGAAAATGATTGGGAACATCTGGCAAGCGATATCACATCATGGACTGATAAATAATGGCATAACATCATTTGAGGCTGTTATGTCAAAACATGGAAGAGAAATGACTCATTTAAAAAAAAAGATGGAAAACCCTGTGGATCAGTGTGCCTGACTTGTTCTTTCTGTGACGGAATGTGTTTGTCAAAAATTGGTAGAATTAGCCATGAGAGAAGCTGTTCGACATAAACAAAACCTCCCAAAAAATACGTAATAGCTTCCATTAAAGAGTCTGTATATATGTTACACATTTCTCTTATTTACTGAGCTAACAGTTTCATTAGATTAAAGAACACAACAGGTTTATTGGTACTAATCTGATTGTGTTTGCGATAATGTTTAAAATGGGGATGGTGGGGGTGGGGTGGGGGTGGGGTGTGGTTGGGGGGGGGGGGATTTCAATTATCGTTAACCTCCACAACCTTAACCTTATCAGAACAGTCCATTGAAACTTGGTTTTAGAATCTTGGTAATTTATTTTAATCTCAACATATGCGGTTTGTAAACTGAACACTGTTTAAATTTCTTTAAAAATTAACGCATGTTAAAAGACACAACAGCCTACTAATAGTAAACTCGGAGGGGAAAATACAGGGTAAAAGAGGCAGAGGCACACCAAGACTAACATGGACGAGTAACATCAAAAGATGGGCAAATCAGCCTTTGACAACCTGCACCATCAAAGCAAGAAGCAAAGCGGAATGGTGCTCCATGGTAGTCAACCTTCGTTGCAGAGATGGCACTCGATGATGATGATGAAAAATTAACCAGCATATTCTTGGTTCCTGGACAGTTCGGTGTGAGAGGAAACCACCGATCTGTCAGGGTGGCTAGAACATCGGCCGTGAATGACGGACGTGCAATGTGAGAGGAAACCACCGATCTGTCAGGGTGGCTGGAACATCGGCCGTGAATGACGGACGTGCAATGTGAGAGGAAACCACCGATCTGTCAGGGTGGCTGGAACATCGGCCGTGAATGACGGACGTGCAATGTGAGAGGAAACCACCGATCTGACAGGGTGGCTGGAACATCGGCCGTGAATGACGGACGTGCAATGTGAGAGGAAACCACCGATCTGTCAGGGTGGCTGGAACATCGGCCGTGGATGGCGGACGTGCAATGTGAGAGGAAACCACCGATCTGTCAGGGTGGCTGGAACATCGGCCGTGAATGACGGACGTGCAATGTGAGAGGAAACCACCGATCTGTCAGGGTGGCTGGAACATCGGCCGTGGATGGCGGACGTGCAATGAACCTGATTAACATTCGGAATGTCCCCAGGAATGCAGAGCCCACTGATGACTCAATCAATGATCATTACCACAATGTTCAGATTGCATGAACATGAGGTCAAAAAGAGGGGATGCAAGGATTGAACGCTACGGGGAGAGACAAAGAAGAATAACAAATCAACACAGAACTACAGTCGCCAGTCGCCACAAACTGAGTACCTTAACTGGGAAGGATATTTGAGCACTTTTGGACATAATCGATAGGCAGTGAGGGTGATCCGTCGATTAGACTGAACAAATTAACTTTAAATAAATATAAGTAGGTTTCAGTTTTGTTAAATTACGAATTAAGGACGTTGGTTGTCACTGTTGTCTCATATCAAACACCGCTATTCGAAATTCGCTTGCTTCTTCAATATTGGTGAAAAATAAATAAATAGATCATTTTTAAAGATGAAGAAAAGAAATCAAAGGATAAAGAGCACTGGTCCTGATCTCACAAAAAGAATGAACAAAAGAAGTTATTCCCGCACACTTCACTCGCCAACGGCACAAATACTATAGGGGTACCTTTATCCTCTTTATAATTATCTTTTGTACATAGAACACGATGATATTTCAGTTATTTGAAAAAATGCATGTCCCAGAATATTTGACTTAAACAAATTAAACAAAAATATGGCTTAATTGAAGATAGAATAACGTTTGTCATTATAATTGAAAACCATGTTAATGAGTTATTTCACTCTCTGACATTATTCAAACTTCAATTAATAGTTATCTTTCTATCTGGCATTATTCAAAATTCAACCATTGAGTTATTTTGCTTTCTGAATCTAGGCAACTTATATTTCAGGACTCCTAGCCAGGAAGAAAGCAGCATTCACAACTTTACCTATTTCAAGAGTACAAAATCGACTGTCTATAATTGACTTTGCACCTGTAGCAATATTTTGGGACAAGGTGTATATAATTTACAGGTAAGAAGTGTTGTAACGTTATTTAACAACACTTGTGACTCTGTGTGTATGTGATAGTTGTGGCATAGCGATTTATAACTGTGAATTGTGAAGCTATTAAATTCACATCAAGATAATGTGTTCACAATCATAACCTGACAAGGACAGTCAGTTGGAAGATTTTTAGATAAATGCTGAGGCGGGCAGTGGAACGAATATCACGATGGTCGGACATAATTAAATCATAAACACAGTAGTGTTCAGTTTCCTAGAATCTGGTATATACTACACCCACACACACACAAACACACCGCCCGTGCGCTGCCGGGGCCCGACAGTCAGCATGTTCGTAAGCGGCGACTAGGGAGTGTTGGGTATGGGACTGGCTATCCTGTACTGTAAAAATAAAATAAGCTGCAAAGACTTCACAAACATGGACAAAGCACAAAAAATGAAGAGGGATACCAAAATATTATAGGATAAGACAGATGGAAGCAGAGATGAAGATGGTGGGGAATGATCTTAAATGAATGGCAAGAAACAGAACGGCTTGGAAAGGGTTTATTGAAGATCTATGCTCCACATAGAACTGACATGTCGAAGAGGAGGAAGAAGAAAAAGAAGACACACACAAACAGCCTAAAATATTCGCGTTGTTGATACGCAGCAAAGCTCTAGTCACGTAGTCAACATGCATGCATGACCTGGTCGCAATAGTACATTCTCTAGGCTGCTGAGCTAGTAGTGTTGTGAAGGTCAGGTCTACAGAGTTAAGGACCTGTGTTGAAAAGCACGGATTCGAATCCCGGTTCGAACTGTCACTTGTCCTCTGTTTTCTATCGTTAATTGTGGATTTTTGCTACCGCTATAAAACACATGTAATCTCTGTCATCCATATTCATCTGTTGTTACGCAACAACGAACTAATTATCCAATTTTGCACTTTCTGAAAGGTTGTGCTTACATTATGTTTTCGACTTGATATCGTTGCCTTCCCTGGAAAATTAGCTAAAAAAAAAATTAAGAGGTTATCAAAGTGTTGTTCGTTAACTTTTTCAGTCTCGTCTCTTCCTGTGCGTATCTGGGTCTATCAGATTGCTTACGATTGTTTTGTTCATTTTTGTTTGCGTACACCAGCTTTATATTTGTAGCAAAATCTAGAGGGGCTGAACTTTCCGTACATACTAACCTTTCTATATTTTCGCACCGACAACATCCGCATGCAGGCAAATATGCTCCAGCTTCAGAGTTTTCAGGCTGGAGAATTCCGACGTTTTAAGTAGACCTCTCGTTCCAATAAATGTTACCCCGGTCAGCTATCAGTTTCATCGACTACTTTTGGTTTCCAACTGCCAAGGGTTCTTTAACTTGCACAGAATCCACCTTGTTTTTGTTTTTATTGGAGAGAGCTATACATCAGATCTTACTACCCAGATACCGGGGCAGGGTACAGCCAATAGGACACCACATATTGCGAATTTGAAAATAACGGCATTTGTTTTATTCTCAGAAAATTATAATAAACTATATTTTAATGATTATATAGCATTTCATGTCTTCACGGACGATTTGGAATAGTTTAGTTTATTTTATTTTATTTTAGTTTAGTTTAGTTTAGTTTAGTTTAGTTTAGTTTAGTTTAGTTTAGTTTAGTTTAGTTTAGTTTAGTTTAGTTTAGTTTAGTTTAGTTTAGACGGTTTTTCCACATTGTACATCGGACACATCCATAAGTGCTCAGATCTTCCCAGTATGTCCCTCACTGTGTGAAGACAGCGACTCCACTTGTGTGTTGATTTGCTGTTCTATATCTTTCTTCTGTTTCTTTCTAGGAAGTAAAGGCGGTCTGGCATGATACCAACCACATAAGCAAATAATATGCTGTGCTCATGGATAAATATAGTTACTAACACCATATTCCACACAGATCTAGCAACACGTCGTAGAAACCTTATAGTGTTATTATATTAATATAATTGTACGTGATATTCTCATGTGGTGTATGTTGTTGTTTGGTCTTATGCTTTAAATATATTGATATAGTATTCTCTTATATTTATATACGAGAATATATATTTATATACGGGAGATGTACAAAAGAGGTGAGATGCAAAATGACCCAGGCAAAAGCAGCTTTCCAAAAAATGAGGAAGATACTATGCAATCCATTTTTGACAATCGAAACAAGAAAAAGAGTTCTTAAATGTTATGTAGAGCCAGTCTTAACATATGGATGTGGATCATGGACAATAGGACAACAGACAAGAAAATCACTGGAGTCTGTAGAAATGTGGTTTTACAGAAGAATGTTGAGAATACCATGGACAGCTAAGAAGAGTAGTGAAAATGTTCTGAAAGAGGTCAAAGCAAAAAAAGAGCTAATTTCCATTATTAGGAAGAAACATTAATAATGTTCTTGGTCATGTAATGAGAAGAGAACAACTGGAAAAATTGAGGGACTAAGAAATAGAGGGAAGCAAAGAGAAAAGACACCAGACAGCTGAAGAGAATAGCTTGGCAGAAGGTCAACAACAGAAATGATAAATAACTGTCGAGATCGAAAGATATGGAGAGACATGATCACCTACGCCAGCGGGCCCGGCACTTGATGATGATTTTCTTATAACATTTCCCCAGGGTATCAGAGCCAGTGAACGATATTGACCTCATATACATTAACATCTTTAAGCCAAGTTTTTTGTACATTTTGATTGGGCCCGTTTTGGTACTTGCTTTGATCGGAGCACTTGTTCATGTGGCCACCCAGTCCTGCACATTGGAACACCCTGTACTATTGTCGATGTTTCACTCAAGGTATGATATTGTTTTAATTATCACTACTTTATATTAGCTAAATATTGTAGTTATTACTAGTCATGGCTGGATAATTATGCTGCTCTCTAGTATATGGCCCTTTTCGTCTTTTCAGACGGTCTAGTGGAGGCTATTGTGTATATGGCCCTTTTCGTCTTTTCAGACGGTCTAGTGGAGGCTATTGTGTATATGGCCCTTTTCGTCTTTTCAGACGGTCTAGTGGAGGCTATTGTGTAAAGAAAATAAAAGTAAAGAGCCCCGTGACGCCAAGTGGCGTATAGGGAATATGGTGTTAGTGAGTATAAATTTTACAGACCTTCGGCACATGATTTTCGGGGTAATGTGGTCGGTATTACGCCCGTGCCGCTTTACCTTTCCCAGAAAAATTCCGGTACCCATTTAAGGCTGGGCGAACCCGGAAGCCGTCGGTTGTGATGGAACCCTAAGGCTATTGTGTATATGGCCATTTTCGTCTTGTCAGACGGTCTAGTGGAGGCTATTGTGTATTTTTCTGAGGTTTTGTTTTTGCCGAACAGCTTCTCTCGTGGCTAATTCTACCAATGTTTGACAAACACACGCGGTCACAGAATGAACAAGTCAGGCCCACTGATCCACAGGGTTTTCCTTCCTTTTTCATGAGTATTTTCACTTCTAAGTGTTGCCTTAGCACAGTCTGAAATGATGTTATACCATTCCTTATACATACTCTCCATGATGTGCGATCACTTGCCAGATGTTCTCAGTCATTTTCACAGATGGAGAAGTCATTGAGAACTAATTAAACAGATATCTCTATATCGTAGTTTAGGTCTGCCGATTTGTCTTTTTCCGTGTGTTCATCATCATCATCATCGTGTGCCCTCTCCGCAACGAAGTTTGGCTACCATGGATCGCCATTCTACTCTGTTTCTTGCTTTGATGGTGCAGGCTGACATAGATTGACTTGTCCATCTTTTGATGTTACTCGTCCATGTTAGTCTTGGTCTGCCTCTGCCTCTTTTGCCTTGTATTTTTCCTTCCAATATTACTTTTAGTAGGCTGTTGTGTCTTTTTACATGCCCCAAAAATTTCAGTTGTCTTGTCTTAATTGTATTTAGTAGTTCTCTTTTTATTTTCAGTTGTTGTAAAACTTCATCGTTTGTTATCTTTTGTTTCCATCCAATTCTACCTATATTTCTATAAATCCACATTTCAAAGGCTTCAATTTTCTGTTCTGTTTTCTTGTCTAATGTCCATGTTTCTGCACCATACAGGAATATTGAGAAGATGTAGCATTTTGCCATTTTTAGTTTCAGCCCTGCTGATATTTGTTTTGTTGTTAGTATATTTTTTATGGCATTAGAATTACTTTTTGCCATACCTATTCTTTTGTTTATTTCAATTTGACATTTTCCATCACTGGTTATAGTATGTCCCAGGTAGGTGTAGCTCTGGACTGTCTCCAGATGTATTCCCTCAACTGTGATATTTAATTGCAGGTCTTGAGAATTTTAATCACTAGTCATTAGTTATTGATTTATTCAGTTATTACAATCGCTAGACATTAATAATTGATTAATTCAGTTATTGCAGTCACTAGTCATTAGTCATTGATTTATTCAGTTATTACAATCGCTAGACATTAATCATTGATTAATTCAGTTATTGCAGTCACTAGTCATTAGTCATTGATTTATTCAGTTATTACAATCACTGGACATTAATCATTGATTAATTTAGTTATTGCAATCACTAGTCGAGAATACGAGTTCGATTCACAGTAAGGTCGAAAGTTTTTTTCTATTTTGGACTGAAATAAAAACTCAGACCTAAACACCTCGCGGCACCTACACTGGACCTTTTCTTCTTTACTTCCTCAATAGCCTTTCAGCGTCGAGAGGAGATATCATTTGTGGTCTTTAGCTCTTCTGTTGGCCTCTGCTGCCGTTATTTTTCCCGATGTTTCAAATATTTCATCAAACTATCAATCCATATTTTTTTCGTGGTCGGCATCTGAATCTGATGTTCTCACAACATTTAGTGAAGGCTCGTTGTGTTTTCATCTTACTGCCTTATCACGAGGCCGAAGTATTTTATCTGTTGTTTCTTTATCTATTCTATGGAGGGGAATATTCCATCCTCCGGTCATTAGTCGTTGATTTATTCAAGAGGCAAAATGATAGAGGGAAGCAAAGAGAAAAGATACCAGACAGCTTAAGAGAATGGCTTGGCAGAAGGTCAACTACAGAAATGATAAATAACTGTCGAGATTGAAAGTTGTGTAGAGACATGATCACATACGCCAGCTGGCATGGTACTTGATGATATCTAAACACCTACTATAAATACATTACATTAACCATTTTATGTTTTTAAATATTTACACATCTAACACTAAGACATTAAATTAACTGTTTTGTCTTTTCAAATATTTACACATCTAACACTTACACATTAAATTAACTGTTTTGTGTTTTCAAATATTTACACATCCAACACTAACACATTAAATTAACTATTTTTTTTTTCAAATATTTACACATCTAACACTAACACATGAAATTAACTATTTTATGTTTTCAAATATTTACACATCTAACACTAACACATTAAATTAACTGTTTTATGTTTTCAAATATTTACACATCTAACACTAACACATTAAATTAACTGTTTTGTGTTTTCAAATATTTACACATCTAACACTAACACATTCAATTAACTATTTTATGTTCTCATATGTCTACACACCACCCCCCCCCCCTTTTTCTCAGCACATGAAATATAATTAATTTTGTGTTTCCAGGTATTTACTCACATACTCAGAGCACATATGCTTTCACAACTCCACTGTTTACGATGGACAAACTGGCCGTGTACTTCGAGCTACCTGGAGCATATTTTGGCTCATCATTTGTTCTGCTTATGTCGCTTTCCTGGCAACTGAATTCACAACCAAACCTCCAGAAATGCCACTGAACACCCTTCATAAACTGAATGAAGCCAAAGACTTCAGAATTGGCATTACAAAAACGTCTTCTGCTATCATTGAGTATCTCCAAACGTCTAAAGATAACTTGACAATTACGGCAACCTGGAATAAACTGTTTAAGCAGAACTTAACTGACACAATTACATTTGACCCTAACATCGATAATCACATTGAAAGAATATTAGAAGGTCACTATGCCTTTATTTCTGGTTTCTGTAAAACTCTTGGTGTTTGTGACGATAAAATACCTCATCATCTAGCAGATATTCGGGCTTTTCCGCAGCACTTCAATGGTTTTCCAGATTCAACTTTCGCTTCAACACCTAAAGATGTCTTCTATTATAATCAACTTTATACACTTCTATTAGAGTTCGAGGAAAGAGGATTGCTGCAGTATTTGAGGAACGCCCATTTCAAAATCAAACTAAGAACAAATCAGGAGTCATATGGGATTAATAAAGGAAATAAAGTGGTGACCTTCTCGCGAATACTACTTCCTGTTTATATCACAATAGCTGGAGTCAGTGTTAGCGTCATATGTTTGGTTATTGAGGTCATGTACAGCAAATGGAGGAGCAAGAGGAGCGTTTGTTGCACTGGGAAACATATGGAAGTCCAACGAAATTAAGTTAAATACAAACATAAAAATGTTCAACTCCAATGTTAAGTCAGTCCTATTATGTGGCTGTGAAACGTGGAGAACAATAAAATTGACAATCATGAAGATACAGACTTTCATTAATGGATGCTTAAGCAGAATAAAAGGATGGAAATGGCAGGACAAAATCACTAACATAGAATTATGGAAATGTACCAGTCAAACACCAGTGGATAAAGAGATACAGTGAAGACGGTGGCGCTTGATAAGACACACACTGCGGAAGCCAACTGAGAGTATTACACAACAGGCCCTTTTTGGAATCCCCAGGGGACAAGACAAAGAGGAAGACCAAAGAATTCTTGGAGAAGACAGATAGAAGCAGAGATGAAGATGATGGGGAAGACATGGAATTATCTTAAAAGAATGGCAAGGAAAAAAAAACAGCTTGGGAAGTGTTTGTTGAAGACCTATGCTCGACAGGGAGCTGAAAGTTAGTAGAAGAAGAAGACAGCACATGGAGGCACATGTTCAGAAGGCTGAGTCTAATGCACGGGCAAAATATTATTTGGAAATGGAAAGTCCCATATTAAGTCATATTCTCCAATCTCGCAACTTACATAGAAAGAGACGCATTCTCGTCTCATGGATAGCTCTAAATGGACTAGAACTTCAATCCCGTTGAAGTCATCAATCATCATCATTATTAAAGTCTGCATTTATCCAGTGGAGATAACCTCACGAACAAAATTCAGACAACTCGCATCTCACAAGCTTCAAGAAAATGTAATTGTACTTTTTAAATATTGCCAGCTGTTTTCACGGCTCTTCATCTTTCCTTCCTCATTTGGCTTTCAGCGTCGAGGGTAGATATACTTTGTTGTATTTTGCTCCTCTGTTCGCCTCTGCTGCTATGTTTCCTAGTGTTTATAATTTTCAATCGATCCATCTTTTTCGTGCTCGGCCTTTGGGTTATTGAAAGCTCATTGTGTTGTGTTTTGATCTTTCTGATTTGTCACGTGGCCAAACAATTTTATCTCTTCTTTCTTTATAGCTTCTTTGACAGGTGTTATTCCTAGCATTTTTCTCAGTTTTTTTATTTCTTACCTTATCTCTCAGTTTCCTGTCATTCGTCTAACGCATTTTATCTCAGGAGAGGTTATTTTTCCTGTTGTTCTTGCATCTAGGGTCCAGGACTGGCATTGGTAGCACAACGTTGGAATGAAGATTGTATTGCAGAGTGCCCGTTTTGCCTCTAGAGTTATTTTCATGTTGGACTATAGTGGTGATAGCTGTCCAATGATTTGACAAGCTCTTTTTCATCTTGAGTCTATTTCTACTGTTTGTGAACTGTCATTTGTTACAAGACTTCCTAGGTATTTAAATTCACCTACTTGTTTTAGTTGTCTGCCATCTATATTTATGTTGATGTTCTGTTTCTCTTTTATGCGGTTTTAAAAGCCATAAGGAAATTGCAGCCTGCTTTAACAGAACAAATACAAAGAAACCGGTTACGTCTAGTTTGTTGTATATAAGGAGTGTGGTTAGTGATCTTTATTTTATTTGATAATTGGCACATATGGGCAGCAAAGCGCCAGACTGTTTTCTTTAAAATATGGCAATTTATTAACTTACAACGGCAATCTCACTATCTCTCTATCTATCTAATCTATCTATCTATCTATCTATCTATCTATCTATCTATCTATCTATCTATCTATCTATCTATCTATCTATCTATCTATCTATCTATCTATCTATCTATCTATCTATCTATCTATCTATCTATCTATCTATCTATCTATCTATCTATCTATCTATCTATCTATCTATCTATCTATCTATCTATCTATCTATCTATCTATCTATCTATCTATCTGTCTGTCTGTCTGTCTGCCTGCCTGCCTGTTTGTCTATCTGTATGTCTGCCTACCTGCCTGTCTGTCTGCCTGTCAACCTATTCCATGCAGTGTATGTATGGCAATTTTTTATTTTACAAATGTATACATTATGATTCAATATCTGAAGGAAGGTTGCTTTTACATAGAAATAAAAATTTTCCTCTTTATATGTCTGCCTATCTATTCTCTTTCTCATACACTCTTATATATATATATATATATATATATATATATATATATATATATATATATATATATATATATCACCATCATCATGTACCGGGCCTGCTGGCGTAGGTGATCATGTCTCTCCACAACTTTCGATCTCAACAGTTATTTATCGTTTCTGTTGTTGACCTTCTGCCAAGCCATTCTCTTAAGCTGTCTGGTATTTTTTTCTCTCTTTGCTTTCCTCCGTCCCTCAATTTTTCCAGTTGTTATATATATATATATATATATATATATATATATATATATATATATATCAATATAAGTAAAAAAAGTAAGGAGTCCCGTCACGCCAATAAGCGTATAAGAAATATGGTGTTAGTGACCACAATTTTTACAGATATGATTTTTGGGGTAATGTGGTCGGTATTACGCCCGTGCTGTTTTACTTTCCCCCTAAAAATATTGTATCCATTTAAGGCTGCGTGAGTCGTCGGTCAGGATCAGCCTTTTGTCCTTTGTAGCCCAGTTCACTAACCACTGAACTATTGCGGCTCCCATATGTCTATATCTAAATATATTGTTGTTTCGTCAATCTTTCTGTTTCTTCTTTTTGATGACGCACCCTGCGTTAATTCCGTTTATCACTGTCTGTTACTTGGTACACGGGTAAAACATTACATTTTACCTATTATCGTTTGGAGCTGAAATATTTTCATTTAGTCTCCACCAGTTTGCCGATCATTGTTATCAGACATTAGACCTTGAGAAAGACTATTATTGTATCTCGCCAGAAGTTCCTGTTTAGAGCGAGCCGCTCAATCTCGGCACGGGATCTGATGTGTACTGTTGTTGCCTCTCGCCTCATTGTTCATTTTGGTGATTATTTAGATGAACCTCTTTATTTCTCTTTTACTACACACTACATTTATTTAGGTGAACCTCTTTATTTCTCTTTTACTACACACTACATTTATTTAGGTGAACCTCTTTATTTCTCTTTTAATACACACTACATTTATTTAGGTGAACCTCTTTATTTCTCTTTTACTACACACTACATTTATTTAGGTGAACCTCTTTATTTCTCTTTTACTACACACTACATTTATTTAGATGAACCTCTTTATTTCTCTTTTACTACACACTACATTTATTTAGATGAACCTCTTTATTTCTCTTTTACTACACACTACATTTATTTAGGTGAACCTTTTTATTTCTCTTTTACTACTCACTACATTTATTTAGGTGAACCTCTTTATTTCTCTTTTACTACACACTACATTTATTTAGGTAAACCTCTTTATTTTTCTTTTACTACTCACTACATTTATTTAGATGAACCTCTTTATTTCTCTTTCACTACTCACTACATTTATTTAGGTGAACCTCTTTATTTCTCTTTTACCACTCACTACATTTATTTAGGTGAACTTCTTTAGTTCTCTTTTATCACTCGCTACATTTATTTAGGTGAACCTCTTTATTTCTCTTTTACTACTCGCTACATTTATTTAGGTGAACCTCTTTATTTCTTTTTTACTACTCGCTACATTTATTTAGGTGAACCTCTTTATTTCTCTTTTACTATCTATCTATCTATCTATCTATTGACCTTTCGAGCCGTAACCGGCCCATAGGGCGTAGACCAAGATACACCTTCTCCTATATGAATTTTTGTTCTAGCAGTTTTCTTTTAAAGATATTTTATCAAATCTCGCCATCTGTCTCTGTTCTGTGCAAGCAGTTCTATCTCTTTTACTACTCGCTACATTTATTTAGGTGAACCTGTTTTGTTCTCTTTTATTACTCACTACATTTATTTAGATGAACCTCTTTATTTCTCTTTTACTACTCACTACATTTATTTAGGTGAACCTCTTTATTTCTCTTTTACTACTCACTACATTTATTTAGGTGAACCTCTTTATTTCTCTTTTTCTACTCACTACATTTATTTAGGTGAACCTCTTTATTTCTCTTTTACTACTCACTACATTTATTTATGTGAACCTCTTTATTTCTCTTTTACTACTCACTACATTTATTTAGGTGAACCTCTTTATTTCTCTTTTACTACTCACTACATTTATTTAGGTGAACCTCTTTTTTTCTCTTTTACTACACACTACATTTATTTAGGTGAACCTCTTTATTTCTCTTTTACTACTCACTACATTTATTTAGGTAAACCTCTTTATTTCTCTTTTTCTACTCACTACATTTATTTAGGTGAACCTCTTTATTTCTCTTTTACTACTCACTACATTTATTTAGGTGAACCTCTTTATTTCACTTTTACTACTCACTACATTTATTTAGGTGAACCTCTTTTTTTCTCTCTTACTACTCAATATATTAAAAAAAAAGTAAATAGCACCGTCATGCCAAGAGGCGTGTAGGAAATATGGTGTTAGTGAATATAAACTTTACATGACACTTGATTTTTTGGGTATTGTGGTCGGTATTACGCCTGTGCTGCTTTATCTTCCCAGAAACAATAATCCGGTACCAATTTAAGGCTGGGTGAACCCGGAAGCCGTCTCTTATTCCGTTGTAGTCCAGTTCACTAACCACTTAGCTATCGCGGCTCCCTTACTCACTACCTACACACACACACACACACACACACACACACCCCATATATACATATATATTTGTGTGTGTATATATGTGTGTGTGTGTACTGAAGTAAACAAAATAATGGGAACGAAAAAAATCCAATTTTATCAACATTAAATTATACTCACATCAAACAAACATTATCAGAACTAAAACGGTTTTTAGCAATTTGCTAAATTTAATTAACATTACTGTATGGTGCAGAAACATGGACATTAAACAAGAAAACAGATTAGAAAAATGAAGACTTTGAAATGTGGATCTACATTACAATGGGGAGATGTGGGTGAAAGGAAAACAAAAAAAGACAAACAATGAAGTTCTGAATCAGCTAAAAATGAAGAAAAAAAAATAATCACCACAATTTAAATAAAACAAGAACACACATGTTATTAAAAGACAAAACGCCATTCAAAAAGTTTTCTTGGAAGGGAAAGTACAGGGTAGACGAGGCAGAGGCAGACCAAGATTATAGAGGACAGATAACATCAAAAGGTGGATAGGTGGACCATAAAGACAAGAGACAGAGTAAAATGGCGTTCCACGGTAAACATCCTTCGATGTTGAGACGGCAGCCACTGATGATGATGATATATGTACTGCACATTTAATATGGAGCTGCGATAGCTCAGTGGTTAGTGTACTGGAGTACAAAGGACAAGAGGTAGGGTTCGATCCCAATCGACGGCTTCCGGATTCACCCAGCCTTAAATGGTTACCGGATTTTATTTTAGGAAAGTAAAGCGGCACGTGCGTAATACCGACCACATTACCCCAAAAATCATGTGCTGAAGGTCTGTAAAATTTATGTTCACTAACACCATATATCCTATACACCACTTGGCGTGACGGGTCTCTTAACTTTTTTTAAAAATATTTTTTTTACGTTTAATCTACACTTACCACTATTGTTGAAATTGATAACTACATCGGATGTTGTTTTTAGCGGATTGTTTCTTTTTAACAACACTGGAGTGTGTTTTGCGTTATTAGCTATTAGCCCCCTTGGATTTTATTAGATGTCTTCGATTGTAACTTTCTGGATTTCCCAAATTAATTCGCGCTATTGACAGTATATTGTAGGGCTTCTACAAGTTGCTGGCAGTATTAGGAAACTCTTTGTACAGAGCTTCGCAGCAGGTGGCAATCTGATCATCAGAAGAGGACCCCTAATCGGACAAGTGCTTGGGCCCTTTAACATGAGTATGAAGATGACGTTACAGAGAACAGAAATAGTGTTTATTTCTTTTCAATTTAGCCACCACCGATCTGGTACACTTTGACCATCTGCGCTTACCCAACAAATCAACTTGGAAATAGCACATTCTATTTTTAGAACTGTTATTCCAACTAGTGGGCAAGTCATAGCCATTTATAGTTCTTCTAAGGCCTGATAGCTGAGAGGGAAATCCCGGAAATCCCGTAATTACTCAGTTTGTGACGTCTTCAGCTACGTGAGCTATAACTGACGTCATTTTACCAACAACCACAAGATAAAAACAACACAAACTTTAGGTGATTCCTCTCATCCCGTTAGTTTTATCTGTACTATCGATGGTTGTTGGAAAATTGTTCTTTGTGTCGGAGGGCGCTGTCTTGGGCTTGTAGAAGGTTTCTGATGCTCGATATCCTTCATTTTTTAGCCCCTGCATTTCTTAATTTGATCAGGAAACCTCAGCAGATTTGCCCATTAACCGTGCAGCAAGAAGCATGTATTCTGTTAACAGGATATCCTTGGGTTTCCAAATATATTGTTCAACATTTCCTCCATAGATACATTCAACTTCACACTTCCTTAATAGATACATTCAACTTCACACTTCCTCCATAGATACATTCAACTTCACACTTCCTCAATAGATACATTCAACTTCGCACTTCCTCCATAGATACATTCAACTTCACACTTCCTCAATAGATACATTCAACTTCACACTTCCTCCATAGATACATTCAACTTCACACTTCCTCCATAGATACATTCAACTTCACACTGCCTCCATAGATACATTCAACTTCACATTTCCTCCATAGATACATTCAACTTCACATTTCCTCCATAGATACATTCAACTTCACACTGCCTCCATACATACATTCAACTTCACAATTACATTCAACTTCACACTTCTTCCACAATTACATTCAACTTCACATTTCCTCCATAGATGCATTCAACTTCACACTTCCTCAATAGATACATTCAACTTCACACTTCCTCCACAATTACATTCTACTTCACACTTCCTCCATAGATACATTTAACTTCACACTGCCTCCATACATACATTCAACTTCACATTTCCTCCACAATTACATTCAACTTCACACTTCCTCCATAGATACATTCAACTTCACACTTCCTCCATAGATAAATTCAACTTCACACTTCCTCCACAATAACATTCAACTTCACACTTCCTCCACAATTGCATTCAACTTCACATTTCCTCCATAGATACATTCAACTTCACACTTCCTCCATAGATACATTCAACTTCACACTTCCTCCACAATTACATTCAACTTCACACTTCCTCCATAATTACATTCTACTTCACACTTCCTCCATAGATACATTTAACTTCACACTGCCTCCATAGATACATTCAACTTCACACTTCCTCCACAATTACATTCAACATCACACTTCCTTCATAGATACATTAAACTTCACACTTCCTCCACAATTACATTCAACTTCACACTTCCTCCACAATTACATTCAACTTCACACTTCCTCCATAGATACATTCAACTTCACACTTCCTCCATAGATACATTCAACTTCACACTTCCTCCACAATTACATTCAACTTCACACTTCCTCCATAGATACATTCAACTTCACATTTCCTCCATAATTACATTTTTTTCTACTTTTCCTCCACAATTACATTCAGTTCCACTTTTCTTTCAAATTCTTCTGTGCCCTCGGCATGAGAGGTTTTGATGAGTCCAATGTTATCATGCTGGGAACTTTCCTTTGAGGTCGTAATGTCTAATTACTCTTTGTACCTTTATATCATTTTTACCCGTAGCATCAGCTATTTATTTTGATCTCAGATTTCAGTCGTGACCTCTGACTTCCCAATTGCTTTGACAAATCAAGTTAGTCTGTTAGTGGAGAATCTGTAGAAGAAAAATGTGCATATATCATAAACATCATCATCATCATCACCATCAGCATCATGTGCCATTCCGGTTGATGTAGGCGATCATGTCCTTCCACAATCTTCTATCTACGGTGCATCGTGTCAGTTCTGTTGTTGACCGTTTTCCATGCCACGATAGCAAGCTACCCAGTATTTACCCTCTTTGTCGTCCACGATTTCTTTTTCCTTTTATTTTGCCAGTTGTAACCAAGTATTCCACCTTTCTTCTTCTCATGAATTGCCCGAAAAATGTTGATTATTTCTTTCTGATATGTTTTAGGAGCTCCCTTTTTGTGTTGGCCTCTTTGAGAATTTTCTCATTGGTCTTTTTAGCTGTCCAGGGAACTTTCAACATTCTTCTGAGAAATCCCATCTCTGGAGTCTCTAATCGTCTTTTCATTTTTTTTCTACTGTCCATGATTCGCTTCCATAGGTCAGAACTGGTTCTATATAGCAGCGATGAACTCTCTTTCTCAATTCTATTGACATAGATTTCTTGCATAAGATATTTTTCATTTTCTGAAATGCTATTTCGGCCTGAGTTATTATACTTTTTATTTCTGTCGTGCATCTCCCATCCGATGTTATTATTGTGTCCAAGTATTTGACGCGTTGCACTTGTTTCAGATTTGTCCTGTTTATTTTTATGCTGCATGATGGTGATGATTGTTTCTTTGATATAACCATTACTTCTGTTTTCCTACTATTCAGACTGAGACTTTTTTTGTTGCTTCCTTTTACTATTATGTCTATCTTTACTTGTAGTACTTCACATGTTTAGTGAAAATAGAAGAAGCTTAATGTGCCTAGTTTCAACTTTTTTCTGTTACTCATTCATGATCAAGCTATAGGTTTATCACTGATATCTTAAATGTCATCAGTTGCCACCGTTGTGGGGATATTTCTGCAAAAAAAAGGTAGAAATAATACATTAAAAGGAGTGTGTACATAATAAAAATATGAGTCGCTGTATAAATTAGCATGCCTTTATCATCACCATTATCATCATCGTGTGTCATACCAGCTGGTGTAAGCGCTAATGTCATTATACAATTTATATCTACAGTGCATCACATAATTCTGTTTTTAACTGTTTTCCATACCATGACACCAAGCTATCAAGTATTTCTCTCTTCGCTGTTCGTGATTTCTTTTTCGCTGTATGTTGCCAGTTGTAACCAAATATTCCAACTTTCCCGAAAAATGTCTATTGTTTCCTTTCTGATTTTTTTTTTTTTTAGGAGCTCGCTTTTTGTGTTGGCCTCTTTGAGAATGTTTTCGTTTGTCCTTTTAGCTGTCAGAAAACTTTCAAAATTCGTCTGAGAAATCCCATCTCTGTGACATCTAATAGTCTTTTCCTTTCTTTTTATTTTTCATTGTGTATTTATAAATGCTAAATATAGACGACAAATAAACGTGGAAGAAAATTACACAACCAGAATTGTTACTTTTATAGAAGAATGATCGGTTTCCATAAAGAGGTAACGTGATTTGTTGGAAGTAGTATAAGAATCCAACATAAGGGAGATAATATTTATTTGTTGTGCTTTAATTACAAGCTTAAAACATACAGAATACCATGGACAGTTAATAAGAGTAATGAAAACGTTCTGAAAGAGGCCAAGTCAAAGAGAGCTAATTTCCAATATTAGGAAGAAACAATCATCATTTTTTGGCCGTGTAATGAGAAGAGAACAACTGGAATATATTGTAACAACTGGGAAAATTAAGAGACGATGAGATATGAGGAAGCAAAGGGAGCAAAAAATACCAGTCAACTGAAGAGAATGGCTTGGCAGAAGGTCAACGACGAAAATGATAAATAACTTCGAGACCGAAATTTGTGGAGAGACATGATCACCTACGCCAGCAGGCTTGGTATTGGTTAAGATGATGATTAGATGTTGCGAAAGCTTATATAGTAACTGTAGAAGTGTGATTAGAGCAAATAAATTACCATATTATTACATGTTGCAAGAGCTTACATAGGTAACTAAAGAAGTGTGATTAGATCAAATAAATGACCACCTTATTAGATGCTGCAAGAGTTTACATAGCAACGGTAGAAGTGTGATTAGTGTGAGTTAAGGAACATCAAAACCATTCCCAGTAGCATCTGGAGAAAGATAAACGGTGCATTTTGTCACCACTCTTGTTTATCACTTATATTGACAAAAAATGCAATGATGCCAAATCACACAGTTAAAATATAAATGAACTATTTTTGCTGACAACCACGTCCTAAAATCTTTCAAATAAACAGAACCTCGACATTATTTGGTGTCCTTGAATAAATAATGTAAGTGAATAACATGAAAATAAGGACTGAAAGAAAGAAGTTAATTTGATAGGAAGACAAAAGAAGACATTAAACATATACATAGAACGCCAAGTTATAAAACAAGTAGTAAACTTTAAATATCTGGGAACAGTATTCAGTGAAGATAGCAAAATCAATAAAGAAATAGACATTCGACGCCACAAAGCAAATCAATTATTGGGGCAGCTATCCCCTATACTTCAACATAAATCAATATCTATTACCACCAAGAAACGTCTTATACAGAGTATATTCATTTCAACATTGTGCTACCAATGCCATGCATGGTCACTGACGTCTAAGCATTAAAGAAAGGTGGACACCACAGAGATCAGATTTCTGATAAAAGCGCTTGAAGTGACTAGAATAGACAGAATTGGAAATTATATTATAAGAGAAAGAGTGGGCCATGAGCCAACTCTATGCTATATACAGAAACAACAAATTATCTGGTCTGTCTATCTAGAAAGAATGCCTTGTGATTTCTTACCAGACAAAGCGTGTATTAAAAGAGGAGAAGGGAGAAGAGCAAGGGACAGGCCCAGAGAAAGTTAGACCGACAACATCAAAGAAGAGCTACAATAACATCAAATGACAATGAGTGAAGCGGTCAAAAGGGCGAGAACCAGAATTTTGTATCTGTCTCAACACTCAAAAAGGTATGGGAAAGGGAAGAAAGAAAGAAAGAAAGAAAGAAAGAAAGAAAGAAAGAAAGAAAGAAAGAAAGAAAGAATGAAAGAAAGACAAAAAGTATGGATATCTGGGATCTGCATTAACTAACAATGGAGACTGCCAGAAAAATATCAAAAGAATACTAGCAATAACAACGCAAAATTAAAGTCATGAATAACATTTATGTCTTCTAACTAGGAACGCAACTTATAGTTGTGAATCATTGCAATTAAAACAAACAACAACGAAGAAAACGTGTACATTCGCAACAAAAAGTTACAGAAAAATGTTTACAATACCTTGGATAATGGAAATGAGAAACGAAGTGTTACTAAAAGATCTAAACATTGGAAAGAAACTGGCTCATAAACGAAATCTTACAGAGAGAATTAAAATGTGCAAAGACACGGTGGGTTGAAAGGAACAATATTGGAAAGCATGGTTCCAGAAAGATGAGAGGGAGGCAGACAAAAATAAGGTGGTTTCAAAACAACAAATAGATATTGAGCACGAGATCACTAGATGTGTGAGATCTGGCCACATACGGAGATTCCTTTCGGCAGGTTGTGGTCACTGCAACATTCTGTGGGAGATCTGTCTACAGACGGAGATTCTTTTCGATAGGTTGTGGTGACTCCAACATTCTGTGGGAGATCTGTCTACAGACGGAGATTCCTTTCGATAGGTTGTGGTGACTCCAACTTTCTGTGTGAGATTTGTCTACAGACGGATATTCCTTTCGATAGGTTGTGGTGACTCCAACATTCTGTGTGAGATTATCCTACATACGGAGACTCTTTTCGATAGGTTGTGGTGACTCCAACTTTTTGTGTGAGATTTGTCTACAGACGGAGATTCCTTTCAATAGGTTGTGCTGACTCCAACATTCTGTGTGAGATTATCCTACAGACGGAGACTCTTTTCGATAGGTTGTGGTGACTCCAACTTTTTGTGTGAGATTTGTCTACAGACGGAGGTTCCTTTCGATAGGTTGTGGTGACTCCAACGTTCTGCTAAGTACATGCAAATCAATGATGATGAACAATATTGTTATCTCCCATATTGATCAAGCTAGATATTTTACTTAAGTATTTGTGTTACAACTTCGAACCACTCACACAAAACATATTTATTAAAAATGAGGGAAATGCATGAGCCTTAGATCAGCTTTATCAATAAATGTCGCAAGACTTCTAAGAGTATAACTAACTGCCACTTTCAGATTAAAATAAACAACTGTGTACTGCTTAACTAGCCAGTGGTCTTCACTCAGAGAGCACTCAAACACTCTCATTTAATGAGAATATCCATCTGATGTGTCATGACAGAGCAAAATATAAAAACCGATAATAAAGGCAATAAAAAATCCTTCTCTATTTCCAGTTATTTCTGAATCAGTGACAGAACATATAACAACACTTATCACTGAGGATAGGATTGGTATTTACACTTCACAGTAATGCATTAATGACGATTATTTCACTATTTGTCTTAATGGACTACTTTGATTATCAAGCCCGTGAAATCTACTCTGCTTCACACAGACTTCCGTTTTATCCTAGTTTGCTAAGCACTTCTGTAATGTAAGTTCCAATGTTTGTGGAAATCAGGAATGCTATTGCTTACATGAACGCAAATCAATGCACATGGGCGGTGACAGTGATGGGTCATTTATGGAGAAAGAGATGACCCCATAGTGGATGATAAAGCTGAAACTACATAATTTGATGACACCGTGGGAATGAGGGAAGGGATACAGGAGTAGATGTATATTTCTTAAGATTGCCGTTTGCAGTAACGATCATCATCATCATCATGTACCCTGCCGGTTGGCGTAGGCGATCATGTCCCTCCACAATCTTCTATCCACAGTGCATCGTATCAGTTCTGTTGTTGACTGTTTTCCATGCCATGACACCAAGCTATCCAGTATTTTCTTCCTTTGTCGTCCGCGATCTCTCTTTCCTTTTATTTTGCCAGTTGTAACCAAGTTTTCCAACTTTCCTCTTCTCATGATGTGCCCGAAAAATGTTGATTGCTTATTTCTGATGTTTTTTAAGAGCTCACTTTTTGTGTTGGCCTCTTTGAGAACTTCCTCATTGGTCTTTTTATCTGTCCAGGGAACTTTCAACATTCTTCTGAGAAATCCCATCTCTGTGGCCTCTAACCGTCTTTTCATTTGTTTGTCTACTGTCCATGATTCACTTCCATAGGTCAGAATTGGTTCTATATAGCACTGATGAACTCTCTTTCTCATTTTTATTGACATAGATTTGTTGCATAAGATATTTTTCTGTGTCATGATTATTCAAGGCAATTTAAGAAGGTAGTTTGCCATTCCTTTCCGTCTTGGCAGTGACTGTACTAGTCGGTGATCTCAGCCATTGTCTCTATATATGAGATCCTCTGCCTGCCATCGCGGTGTGGGGACCATAACTGGCACTACTTGTCGGCTGCTCCCACAACACCATCCACCACCTGCTCCAATGGCTTCACATAACCCTGATAGGTGGGCTAAACGGGGAGCTCCACCTTGCCCAGGGGTGTCCCGAAGACTAGCGGAGGAAAGGAGACGCCTTACTCCTTGCAGTAACGATAGGATTAACTTTTCCAGTCGGTGATTACGATAAACCCACGCAAAATTAAGAGTGTAGATCGATAGAGAATGGTATGGAAATCATACTGACAGGAGAAATTAAAGGGAGCTTTGTAGTCTAGAGGTACGACGTCGGCCTCAAAACAGGAAGGATCCGAGTTCAAAGCCCACAAGATAAGGTGGTGATTTTTCAAAAATAGGAAAATTTAATTCGTGGTTTCTTTATGACGTTACCTCCCCTGATCTCTTTGTTAGTGAGATCCGATGTCTAACCCTCTCGGATAACGACAATAAACATGTCCCATGAACACTTCCGCACGTTAAAGACCCTTTGGAAGAAACAATCGAAAAGAGTAGTCCATAAATACGGTCGCTGACCGAGAATCATTGTCAGCAAAACCCTTCCTACACCGTGGATCCCAGGCCGTGCGACGGAGTTCGTGCACCTGGGCCAGGATTCTCCCGGATTTTCTCGAGATTTTGAGGAGGATATCAGAACACCTATGTGTTCGTCCGGTGTGTAGTGATGATGATCCTTACAATAAACAAACAAACAAACAAACAAAAACAAACAAACAAAAACAAACAAACAAGCAATTAAAATGTTAAAAGTGAAGCAATTCAGATGTCAATTTTATATTTCTCTCTTCATGGTTGCACACTCGTCAGTAGTTAATGGCCAGTGCTCTTCGTTACGTCATGTAGGGCAACAACAAAGTTCCAACACTTTGCATTGTTCATGGTTATACTTGTAGAATAGCTTAAGTCTTGTTTACACTTTCTAACATCATATTTGCAGTTTCCTTCTAGAATGTCTTTGGCTGTTTCTTTCTTGTTCTTACCTGCTTGAGTCCAATTCCATGGTGGCTTTTGTGATCGTTTCTATATCTCTAGTGAGTGAATAGTCTCTTCAGCTCAGCCAGTTTTTTTTATTTTATTATTGCATTTATCTATTTTGTTTATAAACAAGACTTTTTAAAATAAGTAACACAAGGAAAAGCAGCTTTATAAGGAAAATAACTGCATGAGTAAACAAGAATTATCAACACTTCAGTTTCTTAATCAACGTTGACTTTACCCCTCCTAATGTTAAAGGTAACGGTAAAAGGTAAAGTACGAGTCTTGAACCGGCGTCTTAGCACGCGAAATTACACCCATATGTGCTCGGCCGCCTATCTTAGCACGCGAAATTACACCCATATGTGCTCGGCCACCTATCTTAGCACGCGAAATTACACCCATATGTGCTCGGCCGCCTATCTTAGCACGCGAAATTACACCCATATGTGCTCGGCCGCCTACCTTAGCACGCGAAATTACACCCATATGTGCTCGGCCACCTATCTTAGCACGCGAAATTACACCCATATGTGCTCGGCCACCTATCTTAGCACGCGAAATTACACCCATATGTGCTCGGCCACCTATCTTAGCACGCGAAATTACACCCATATGTGCTCGGCCACCTATCTTAGCACGCGAAATTACACCCATATGTGCTCGGCCGCCTATCCTGAAATGTTCAGAGATTTCTTTTCTGGATAGTGTCGCCTCAAGCATCGAAACTCACGATGCGTGGCGACATTCCTCACCTTCCCAGGGTACTATCCTGGTACCCATTTTTGCCAACGGCTGGGTCGACCGTGGGGATATTTTTTGTTTCCAACCTCTAGTACAACTCACACTGCTTCCAGCGGGAATCGAACACGGGTTTTCCGAAAGTCGGGAGTCCAGTCGAGTGGTTTTCCCAACTAAGCTACCGAGGCCCCCAAAATAGCCTCCTAATGTTAACAGGTCTGTGGTAAACGTCAATTGTATCATAAACGACAGTGAGAACATTTACCAAATTATAATTCAGTTCAAAATTCTCAGTGTCCACATATTGGAAAACGTGCTTATTAAGTCCTCCTGTAACCCTCTGTATGAATATATTCAAATCACACCTATGGAAATATCGATCTTATTAGGCTAATTTTAATCTTGTTTAATGCAGTCTTTCTTTCTGAGGCCAATATTTTCTCATTTTAGTCGATTTGATTTTCTCAGAATGGGTAGAAGATTGTTAATAAGTTTTATGCTGCTGTGTTCAATTGTAACGCTTACTAGTCTTGAATTCTGTAGAAATGTAAACTGTACAAGTAATAATGATCATGTAAAGAATTTGTTCTCATTATGCAAACATTACTCATCGGAGCTTTCCAGCTGGCAAAATATAACAGGTGTTGCTTATCATGTGTTTATAGAACAATATAACATTGGCAAGGACTCAGACTACAGAGATCAGACATCATCCCTTGTCGTTGTCCTATTTCACGAAACCGCAATGCATGCAGCCTCAATGTTTATGGACAGTTTATCATCAGTAATGTCACGTGGACAGTTCATTACTTTTATATTAAACGATGATTTACTGACAGCAGAAAATACTCATCAGATCATAAATGTGTTCATTGACAACAGAAACAATATCAACGCTGTTGTTATGTTCATTGATAACTTCACATCAGTTGAAAGTCTTCTAAATGAAGTATTAACGACGCCAGAGCTGAAATTATCCGGAATTATTCACACAACAGAATGGACGATTGTATCCGCCGAGTTTAAAAGAGATATATTTACAGATTTACAAATAACACAACATAATGTGGACTTTATAACATTTCTCTTCAAGTGTGATTTCACGGAGGCATGCATTGCACAGAAGTCGAGAAATAAAACATTGAGAATCACAGCTCGTGTCCGCGCCAACGTTCAGTTTTGCTTTAATTTGACATCTAATTCGAAAAGCTTAACTGGCACACATGAGCTGTATACACAAGGAACGATAAGGAAGGGATCGAGGATATTTTTACGTTCACAGAAATCTATTCTTTATGGCATGAAGATGCAGGTTGCCTGGCTAGCTGCGAACATCACCAGGCTGGTAACAATTAATCGGACCGGAAACGTCACTCAATTAGGTGGTTATGCCGCGTCTGTGCTTAATTTAACGGCTAATTTTTTGGGCATCCCTTTTGATGTTGTCACAGTCAACGATGGACAATACTACGGGCAAGGTGGTGTGAGAGATAATTCTTCGGGACTTACTGGTAATTATAACAGGCGGTAAGGTATATTGCATCAGGTAGGATTTATAACAAGTGGTATGTTCTATTATATATAGTAAGATCTATAACAAGTGGTGTGTTTTATTATATATAGTAAGATTTATAACAAGTGGTATGATTTATTACATCTGGTAAGATTTATAACAAGTGGTGTGTTCTATTATATATAGTAAGATCTATAACAAGTGGTGTGTTTTATTATATATAGTAAGATTTATAACAAGTGGTGTGTTTTATTATATATAGTAAGATTTATAACAAGTGGTATGTTTTATTTCATCTGGTAGTATTTATAACAAGTGGTTTATTTTATTATATCTGATAGGATTTATTAAACGTGGCATGATTTATTACACGTGATGTGATTTTGCCACATGTGGTATGGTGCAATACAAAGGTTATATTGTTTATAATAGATAGCATCTTTATTGTAAGTTTGTGATGATAACATGACAACAAGACAAGTTCTACAAGATTACATCCAGTACATAGACCTGAGGAGGACAAAGCGGCCCATGCCCGCCTCCCTGGAAGTGGAACTCTAAGGAGCAATGGAATCACTGCAACAGACAGCTCCCTTCATAAGAGAGTCCGGGAGTCCCAGTCTGAATGGGCCATGATCACAGAAGTAGAAGAAGAATTATATGAGTTAGATCTGTTAAAATTGGACTAGTTTTCTAAATATTGTGTGGGGTTTTATTATTTGTATGAACTGTTGCAAGTGGTATGAACTATGTTACAGCCTTTATTTCAGATAGTATAGTTTGTTACAGGTAATATGATTTGCTACAATGATACCAAGAACGATCATCATCATCATCATGTGCCATACCGATTTGCGTAGGCATGTCCTTCCACAATCTTCTATCTGCAGTGCATCGTATCAGTTCTGTTATTGGCTGTTTTCATTACCATGACACCAAGCTATCCAGTATTTTCTCTCTTTGTCGTCCGCGATCTCTGTTTCCTTTTATTTTGCCAGTTGTAACCAAGTATTCCAACTTTCCTCTCCTCATGATGTGCCCTAAAAATGTTGATTATTTCTTTCTGGTGTTTTAAGACTCTCCCTTTTTGTGTAGACATCTTTGAGAATTTCCTCATTGGTCTTTTTAGCTGTCCAGGGATCCTTCAACATTCTTCTGAGAAATTCCATCTCTATGGTCTCTAATGTCTTTTCATTTGTTTGTCTACTATCCATGATTCGCATCCATAGGCTACAATGGTAAATTATATTTTATAAAAATTGCTATTTATGTCTTTAAAAGTCAAGTTTTAGTAACAAATGGCAAGGAACAGGTAAATAATTGCAGTACTGGGGTAAAGCTGGTAACAAATGGCAAGAAATAGGTAAATAATTGCAGTACTGGGGTAAAGCTGGTAACAAATGGCAAGAAACAGGTAAATAATTGCAGTACTGGGGTAAAGTTGGTAACAAATGGCATGGAACAGGTAAATAATTGCTGTACTGGGGTAAAGCTGGTAACAAATAGCAAGTGGCGGGGAGTAACGCACACTCACTCCATTATAATTAATGATTTTCCTGTAAAATGGTACTTTTCCCTTTCGTTTTGTTTTCTCTTTTCATTTCACGTTCTATTGCAAATATACTGGTTTCATTACTCTAGAACATGTAGTTCAGTTTACTTATTTCATTTTCCGTTTCTGTGTTCGTACTTTCTGTTCTGATGAAGGTTGCATATAGGCCAAATCTCCATGATTTTCTTTTATTCTATTTGTATAAAGATGTAATATTAAAACAGGCAAATGAATTTACAACAGAGATGTACAACAGAGGTGAGATGCAGAATGGCTCAGGCAAAAGCGGCTTCCCAAAAAATTAGAAAGATACTGTACAATCCATTTTTGACAATAGAAAGAAGAAAATTTTTAATTTTAAGTAGAACCAGTCTTAACATATGTGAATCATGGACAATAGGACAAAAGACAAGACAATCACTACAGGCTGTAGAAATGTGGTCTTAACGAATAATGTTGAGAATACCATGGACAGCTAAGAATAGTAATTAAAATGTTCTGAAAGAGGCCACAGTGAAAAGAGAGCTAATTCCAAAATTAGGAAGAAACAATCATCATTTTTTGGCCCTTCGGTGAGAAGGGACCAGCTGGAATATATTGTGACAACGGGGACAATTGAGGGACGAAGAGATAGAGGGAAGCAAAGAGAAAAGATACTAAGAGAATGGCTTGGCAGAAGGTCAACAACTGAAATTATAAATAACTGTCGAGGTCGAAAGTTATGGAGAGACATGATCACATACGCCAGCAGGCCCGGTACTTGATGACGATAAAGCTGTCACCAAACTGAATGAGTGTACATTATACAGCACCACTTAACATTTATAAATAGCAAATGTAAATAATTTCATTTGAAATTTACAAATTAATTAAAATATTAAAATTAAGCAAATGATCTTTCATCTCAGGCCTTCTGGCAAGGAAACAAGCCACATTTACCACTCTACCACTTTCTATAACAAGTAGTCGACTACATGTCCTCGATTTTGTACCGGTGATCTTATATTGGGACAAGATTCATATCATTTACAGGTAATAATTGTTACGTATATTGTAACAATTTATTATGTATGTAGAAAACATAACAATTAATATGTGTTGTATGTAAAGTGAATTCTTACCAATCTGGAGAATTTTTAGTTGAGAGTGCAACATTAACTTCTCACATTGATTTATAAACAGAATAAAACGTATATAAGGGATGCAAGATTTATATAAGGTATGGAAGATTTATATAAGGGACGCAAGATTTATATAAGGGATGCAAGATTTATATAAGGGAAGCAAGATTTATATAAGGGAAGCAAGATTTATATAAGGGATGCAAGATATATATAAGGGATACAAGATTTATATAATAGATGCACGATTTATATAAGGGACGCAAGATTTATATAAGGGATGCAAGATATATATAAGGGATACAAGATTTATATAAGGGATGCAAGATTTATATAAGGGATGCAAGATTTATATACAAAGAATAAAAGATGTATATAAAGGAGAACGGGTGGCCGAATCGGTAACATGTCTGGCTCCATATCAGGAGAACAAGGGTCAAATCCCGGTAAGGTCAAAGGATATTTTTTCCGGGGGGTTGGGGGAGGGGGGGGGGGGGGGGGGGGGGGGGGGGTGAGATAAAAACTCATACTCGAATACCTCGCGGCAACTGCACTGGCGGTCATTATTCTCCTCTCCTACAATCCATATCTCAGTAATGGGAAAATACCGTAAGCATATTTATGATATATCTGTGAGATGTACATATTTTTAACTGCCTCGCTCACTTTGAATTTGAGGAAATAAAATAAATATTAGCGCTTTGATGCAACCTATTCTTACATACATGATTTCGGTTGTAGTAAATACCAGCAGGAATTACAGAGGGGACCAAAACATGTATGTACTAGCAGTGGAGAAGGTGGAGTGAAAAAATATATATTGCAAAAATGCTTACGTTAAAGCTTCACGTTATTGATAGACGAAACGAATTTGAACGACGTTTCGACGCAATAGACCTTCTGCCGGAACAAACAAACGACACAAATACAAATATGTAAGTAAATAAAATAAATCCTACATCTTCTTCTTTTACATTTCAGCTCCCTGTGGAGCATAGGTCTTCAACAAACACTTTCCAAGTCGTTCTGTTTTTTGCCATTATTTTAAGATCATTCCATGTCTTCCCCATCATCTTCATCTCTGCTTCTGTCTGTCTTCTCCAAGAATTCCTTGATCTTCCTCTTTGTCTTTTCCCCTGGGGATTCCAAAAAAGGGCCTTTTGTGTAATACTCTCAGTTGGCTTCCGCAGTGTGTATCTTATCCAGCTCCATCGTCTTCGCTGTATCTCTTTATCCACTTGTATTTGACTGGTACATTTCCATAATTCTATGTTAGTGATTTTGTCCTGCCACTTCCATCCTTTTATTCTGCGTAAGCAACCATTAATGAAAGTGTATTTTCATGATTGTCAATTTTATTGTTCTCCATGTTTCACAGCCACATGTAATAGAACTGAATTAACATTGGAGTTGAACATTTTTATTTTTGTGTTTAACCTAATTTCTTTGGACTTCCATATATTTCCCAGTGCAACAAAAGCTCTTCTTGCTTTTGATATCCTTATTTTGGTATCATTTTCTGTTCCTCCCTCTTTATCTATATTACTGCCCAGATATATGTAAGATTGTACGAGTAGTAGAGGTATTTCTCCTAATTTTATTTGGTTATTGCAAACTGCATTAATTCTCATGATGTTGGTCTTATCTCTATTAAATTTCAGTCCTAGCTGTTGTGATCTCTCATCAAGTATGCTCATTTTATCTTGCATTTGTTGATGGCTGTGTGCTAAGAGAGCTATGTCATCAGCAAAGCCTAAATCATCAAGTTGCTTGGTCAGTGACCACTGTATTCCATTTCTGAACAGGAGTAAGGCAGGGATGCCTTCTGTCTCCAAATCCTACATAGCTAACTAATAATGAAGCATCGACAACAAAATAATTTCCAACCAGTACAAGGAACAAAAATAAAAATGACTTCCCTGCGTCGTGGAGAGAGGTTTTTTTTACTTGTACATGCACTAGCATTCATGTATAGACATTTTTACATCATAATACACGTTGATACAGTAGCTCAACTCAACATTTGTTTATGTGGACCGGTTGGTCACGCGACAAAACGTTGGTCTCGAGGAGTAGAGAGTACGAATTCAAATCCCGTTTCCACCAGCTGGAATTTTTATTTGAATTCCTCCTTTTTAAAATATATTTTTTTGTTATTTCAGCAGAGATTTCTCTCTGCGGAACCACTCCTGGTTTCAGTTGCGAGGCCCGTTTTAAAACAGCAAATACCCATCTACAGAAGAAATATGAGAACCTCCGAAAGACAGAGTTATCAGCCTGTGCAGCGAGCGACCAATCTGCACTCAGCTGCCAGAGAAACACGGATTAACACACACAATTCAGTTCCTAGTCTCTAGGAACCTCTTCTGAGCCGAAAGCTGGCGAACGCAAAAAAAAAAACAAAAAAAAAAAAAACATTTAATTAAAAGAATGTCATTGGTAACAACTATAGAAATGTACATACATCTATTGGGTCCGCTGTATTTGACAGTTCATTTGTTACTTTTATAAGGTCATTGCCTATGTCATATAATCTGCTGGACAGCTAATGGATTGGACAGATATCAATAACAATCTATAAGAGAGATGGGTCAAACAAAGGACTTTAACAGAAGTACAAATGCGTGGCTATCTAGACTGTGTAAACTAAGATTAAAGACTGGTGTTGCCAGAACAAAGCGATATTCTGGACAAATGAGAGGATTTGTCAACACATCAACATTTTGAGAAGATGATCGTAGCACTTATGGATGTGTTCGGAATGATGTAACGATGATCCTAATGTAACATTACATACCTGCACAATTATCATACATATGCTATTTATATATTTGCTATAACGTACATGTTTATTATTAATATCCTACTTATTGATAACCGAACTCACAGCTCAATATTATGTTTCTTCATCATAACGCCCAAGCAGAATTTTAGAGCCAGCGAACGACATAGACCTGATATACATCAACATCTTTGAACCAAAATTTTTCTTGTATATCCTGTTTGGCCCTGCTTTGGCTCTTGCTTTGATTGGAGCGCTCGTTCACGTGGCCACTCAGTCCTGCTCTTCGGAACACCCTGTACCATTGTCTAAGTTTGTGGCAAGGTAGGACAGACATTTTCAATAACAATAGTCATATTATCATCATCATCTTAAGTACCAAGCCTGCTGGCATAGGTCATCATGTCTCTCCACAACTTTTGATCTCGACAGTTATTTATCATTTCTGTTGTTGATTTTCTGCCAAGCTATTCTCTTACGTTGTCTGATATTTTTTTCTCTTTGCTTTCCTCTATCTCTTCGTCCCTAATTTTTCCCAGTTGTTACAATATATTCCAGTTGTTCTGTTCTCATTACATGGCCAAAAAATGATGATTGTTAAATAACAGATTTAAAAATATTATGTTACTAATGGTCAACATTAATCACAATTAATTCTGCCTAGGTAGCTCTGTGTGCTTATGTGTCTTAACTGTGTCTTATGAGAACAAACTAAAAGGGTTATTCTTCTTATCTTCATCATCAGGTGTCACGTCGGTTGGCGTAGGAGACTATCTCTCTCAACATTTCTCGGTCCTTCATTCATATAATAATTTCATTCGGTGATCTTGTATTATGCCCTTTGGATAGGATGTTCAATACAGTTTCTCTTGGTTTTCCTCTGCTCTTCTTTCCATTTATTCTGACTGTTGGTTATTGTATTCTCGATGTCTTTTTTTCATAAGAATGTCCAAAAAAGGGTAAAAAGGGCTATTCTACTTTTAAAGACAAACTCCTCCTTTTTCCCTTCTTTATTTGCCTTGAAGCGTCGAGTGGAGATATAGTTTGCAATCTTTCTTTTTTTCTGTTGGCTTCTCCTGCTGTTATTTTACCTAGAATTTATAATATTCCATCTATCCATATTATTCGTACTCGGCAATTGGATCCGGCTTTCACGTAATGTTTATCAAAGGCTCGTTGTGTTTTGATTTTACTGTCTTAACATTTGGCCAAACCATTTGATCAATTGTTTCTTTATGTATTCGGCGGTGGTTTTGACTCCTCAAGCTTTTCTCAATTCTTCATTTCTGATCATATCTCTTAGGCTGTTTCATATCACTCGTCTAAAGCATTTCATTTATATTGTGGTTATTTCTCTTATTGTTCTTGCGCCTAGACGTTAGCTCTGACATTGGTAGCCCAACGTTGTGATGAAGATTGTGTTGAAGAGTGGCTTGTTTTTGCCTCTAGCGTTCTTTGCTTATTGGTCAGCAGTGGCGATGCTATCCGATGATTTGACAAGCTTTGTTGCACCTTGAGTCTCTTTCTGCTGCGTGTTAATTATCGTTTGTCACTAGACTTCCTAGGAATATCTGTTTACCTACTTGTTATTTGTCTGCCATTATTCGTTATTTTGATCTTCTATTTCTATTTTGTGATGTTCACGACATATGTCTACCTGGTGTTAATTTTAAGATTATATTGAATGCCTGTGCTGTTCAGTCTACTTAAGTCTTCTTGTGGGTCTTCAATTTTTCATTGTATTTTCCATATGACAAATAAATACAATAAATGATATTAATTAACAAAACCGTGATAATATTTCTTTTAGTTCACTTTAATACATACAATATATGAAGTCTTGATCATGTTTCGATATTCCGATTGCTTACGATGAATGATGATATCGTATGAGGGAGAACAGACGGCCGTGTTCACTTTCTGTGCTGTTTCGCCTTATCAGTTTTGACGTGTCCTGACACTGCTACGATAGGAACTGCAGCTATCTTTATTTTGTTTGGAAGATGACATATTAATTTGATTGATTCCACTGGCACGGGCGGTTGAGCAATTATGGATTTCATTTCGTTTGAAGTGATGACGAGGCCTTCCATAACCGTAGAAATATCATCATCATCAAGTACCGGGCCTTATGGCGTAGGTGATCATGTCTCTCCACAACTTTCGATCTTAGCAGCTATTTATCATTTCTGTTGTTGACATTCTGCCAAGCCATTCTCTTTAGCTGTCTGGTATTTTTTTTCTTTTTGTTTCCCTCTATCTCTTCGTCCCTCAGATTTTCCAGTTGGTACAATGTATTCCAGTTGTTCTCTTCTCATTACATGGCCAAAAAATGATGATTGTTTCTTACTAATATGGAAATTAGCTCTCTTTTTGCTTTGACCTCTCTCAGAACATCTCATTACTCTTCTTAGCTGCCCATGGTACTGTCAACATTCTTCTGTAAAACCACATTTCTACAGACCAGCAATGTATGAAGTAATGAAGACTTGAATTCGCAGAATGACATTTCAAATCAATTACTTAGATATTCTGAAAAGTGTTAACTCGCCACACGTAAAATAATTACAAAATTAAATCAACAAATTTTTGACGAAAATTCTTTCTTCCCAGGCATCTACTCACCTACCCAGAACACGTCTGCTTTCATCGCGCGGTGACATACCCTGGACAAACTGGCCGTGTACTTCGAGCTACCTGGAGCATATTTTGGCTCATCATTTGTTCTGCTTACGTCGCCTTCCTGGCAACTGAATTCACAACAAAACCTCTAGAAGTACCAATTGACACTTTGCAAAAGCTGATTGACGCCAAAGATTTTAAGATTGGCATCACAGCAACATCATCATCACTTGTCGAATATTTCAAATCTTCAGAAAATAAAACACTGCTGGCAGTCTGGGACAAACTGTTACAACAGAACTTAACAGACAATATTACATTAGACCCGAGTATTGAAAATCACGCTCAACAAATTCTGAAGGGGCGTTACGCGTTCATCAATGGCGTCTGTAAAAATGTAGGCATTTGTGACGAGAGGTTCTCTGACAATCTCGCGAATATCCGCGCATACAAGCTACACTTTAACGACAGAGCTGACACGTCATACGCTACCACGCCCAAAAATGTGTTTTATTTTGATGAACTTTACAAAGCTTTGCTACGGTTTGAGGAACACGGATTATTGCACTATCTGAGGCGATACCACTTCAAGCCTAAGATGATAACAAAAATGGAGTCCAATAGAATTAATAACGAAAATGCGGTCGTTACCTTGTCACGAATACTTCTTCCGGTTTACATCACAATAGGTTGCGCCAGTGTTAGTTTGGCATGTTTGGTTATTGAGGTCATGTACAACATGTGGACAGTTGGATCCATGAAAGCTTGAAATATGTTGTAGAAAACGTTTGAAGCAAGCTTAACAAAAACGTTTGAAACTGAAATGTCTAAAACAGATGTTTTAAGATCTACAAGAACACTTAAACAAACTCAACAGCACATGCACAAAAAATACAATATTAAAATCAACATCAACAAAACAGAAGTCATGAATGTCGCCAAAAATAAACAGAACATCAACATAACTATAGAAGGCAGCTTCGACATTTGGTAAACTTAAAGATAGAGCTTGGGGCAACATCAAACTAGCCCTCAGGTCAAAAGATTCAAATTTACCAAAGTTGTGTTCTCAGCACACTTCTATACGGATAAAAAAAACTTGAACTACCTATGCAGGGCAGGAGAAAATGTTTAACTGCTTTCATGTGCGTTGCCTTGGAAAGATTATAAACATCAAATATCAGGACAAAGTAACCAACTCTAATGTCTCACAACAGCCAAATAAAACAAGTACCTAGGAAGTTTAGTGACAAACGACAATTCACAAACAGCAGAGATAGACTCAAGATGCATTAAAGCTCGTCAAATCATTGGACAGCTAACACCATTATTGACCAACAAAGAAATAACTCTATAGTTCGTTTCAAATCATGTGCCCAACTTCAAAACGCTATTACGCAGTAAACATTTGTTAAAGACTGTTGAAATTTTCCAAATGTTATTAGAATGCAAAAGACCCTTTAAATGTATATTTAACAAATATCTTGCAGCTGCAGTTTTCTTAAAGCGGCGAATTTCTTTGATGTTTATCACAATTGTAAATTGTGAAGCCCTAAAGAATAGAAATTACCGTAGTTGCTGGTCTATGATTAATTTTCACTAGGTAAAGGCGTGGCCGTAATGGGGAAATAATTGGATAAGACAAAACACCAGGAGAATTATTGTCTGCTCAGTTCGAGGACGGCTTCTCCGCTGAATGAACGGAAATGGAACACGCAATGCCTCGTGTTTTCTACAAGTGTCTAATTGTGTCAGAAAACTCACGTTGAAAGCGTGCAAAATCGTCAATTTGACCGTGTATGGATTTTTAATCGCTATTTTTAACTTAAATACTGTAAACATTAAGTTTTGACTACATCAATGGGTCGTTATAAATTTATATAAATCAAATAAGCAACAATAATAACCAAACGTTGTTTTTTTTATGAAATTAATTCCCTGTTGGGTTCTAATCATTATAACTTTACATGCAAATTTTGAAAAGCTTATAAAGAGCGGTTTAAAAGATATCGATTTTAAAAGTTGGGCACCACTTATGAAACGGACTATAGAAGTAAAACCGGCACTGTACAATACAATCTTCATTCCAACGTTGCGCTACCAATGACTCTAGCTGCAAGAACAATGAGAAAAATAACCTCTTCTGGGATGAAACGTGTCAGACCAATGACAGGAAACAGCCCGAGAGACAAGATCAGAAATAAATAACTGGGAAAAAAAGCTAGAAAAAGCCACCGCCATAGAATATATAAAGAAGCAACAGATGAAATGGTTTGGCCAGTGACGAGGCAGAGTAATCAAAACATAACACAATGAGCCCCCAATATACGTTCCGAGAATACCAGACCCAAGGGTCGATCTCGAAAAAGCTGGATCGATAGAATATTAGAAGCACTAGGAAACATAACAGCAAAAGAAGCGAACAGATGAGCAAAAGACCGTAAATAATATCTCCCCTCGACGCTGAAAAGGAAATGAGGAAGAAAAGAAGTAGAAATTGTTATGGTATTGTTGTTATGCTATGCCTCCTCATCAAAGGCAGTGGGGCAGAGAGTGTTATTCTTTCTCCCTACCTGATCATCATCTGTGCTGAGAACATAACTACAAATGTCAGAAATGATAACAATGTTATTAAATGTGTCAATTTCACAATAGATTGCAACAACTATAATTCTTATATACACTGAGTCAAATACTTGGTCACAAATTAAAAACATCAGATGGAAGGTGCATCACAAAAATAAAAAGCTTTATAGGTCAGGCCAAATTAGCATTTTAGAAAATGAAAAATATCTTATGTAACAAATCTATATCAATAGAAGTGAGAAAGAGAGGGCGATATAGAGCCAATTCTGACTTATGGAAGCGAATCATGGACAGTAGACAAACAAATAAAAGGACGAAAAGAGGCCACAGAGATGGGATTTTTCAGAAGAATGTTGTAAGTTCCCTGGACAGCTAAAAAGACCAATGAGGAAGTTCTCAAAGAGGCCAAAACAAAAAGGGAGCTCTTAAAAAACATCAGAAAGAAGCAGTCAACATTTTTCGGGCACATCATAGGAAGAGGAAAGTTAGAAAACTTGGTTACAACTGGAAAATTAAAAGGAAAGAGAGATCGCTGACGACAAAGAGTGAAAATACTGGATAGCTTGGTGTCATGGCATGGAAAACAGTCAACAACTGAACTGATGCGATGCACTGTAGATAGAAGATTGTGGTGGGACATGATCACCTACGCCAACCGGTATGGCACATGATGATGATGATTAACATATACTTCTACATAAGCTATCAAAATTTACTTATACATCAACTATCAACATTTTCATTCTACATCAATTTTCAAAATTTACTTCTACATCAACTATCAATATTTACTTCTATATCAGTTATCAACATTTAATCCTAGATAACTTTCCACACTTACTTCTACAGCAAATTTCAAAAATTACTTCTACATCAGCTATCAACATTAACTTCTACACCAAATTTTAACCTTATTTTCTATATAAACTTTCAATATTTACTTCTACATCAATTATCAACATTTACTGGTACATCAAATTTCAACATTTACTTCAACATATAATTTTAACAATTACTTCTACATCAACTATCAACATTCATTATAACATCAACTACCAATATTGACTTCCACATCAACTATCAAAATTTACTTCTACATCAACTATCAGGATTTATTTCTACACCAACTATCAACATTCACTTCTACATCAACTATCAATAGTTACTTCTACATCAACTATCAACATTTACATATACATCAACTTTCAACATTTACTTTTACTTCAACTATCAACATTTACTTCTACATCAATTATCAACAGTTTCATTCTACACCAACTATCACCAGTTACTTCTACATCAACTATCAACATTTACTTCTACATCAACTATCAACATTTACATATACATCAACTATCAACATTTACTTCTACTTCAACTATCAACATTTACTTCTACATCAACTATCAACAGTTTCATTCTACATCAACTATCACCAGTTACTTATACATCAACTATCGCCAGTTACTTCTACATCAACTATCAACATTTACTTCTACTTCAACTATCAACATTTACTTCTACTTCAACTATCAACATTTACTTCTACTACAACTATCAACATTTACTTCTACATCAACTATCACCAGTTACTTCTACATCAACTATCGCCAGTTACTTCTACATCAACTATCAACATTTACTTCTACATCAACTATCGCCAGTTACTTCTACATCAACTATCAACATTTACTTATACTTCAACTATCAACATTTACTTCTACATCAACTATCAACATTTACTTCTACTTCAACTATCAACATTTACTTCTACATCCACTCTCAACATTTAATTTTACCTCAACTATATACGCCTTTGGCATGGATTGGGGTATTTGCTTTTACAATTATTTCCTGCAAAGCGGCCATTTTTTGCGCTTACTCTTTTCGACTGTAAACTGCCAAATAGTTCTTTAACGTGCGCGCGTGCGAGCAGATCAAAAGTTCAGACCCACAGTATTGTGAAGAGAAAACATTAAAGAAGCTCTACGGCAACATTTGATTGGACAGACAGATCCGTCCGCATAATGAACATTATGTATTTGTAGTGCCTGGCCTCATCTCCTTCCACCTTTTGTTTTCTAAATTTGATTTCAGCGCTTCCTCGAAAGTTGCTATGCCATTTTTTTAAAATCGTTGTTCGCAGTGTGCTACGATCTGGAATCACATTTTGCCAGTTTCTTTCACTCATAGAGAAATCCCCCAAGAAAGCAACGCAAACATCCTTATATCTCAGCACGGGGGACTGGTTGGTCTAGAGGCAAAACGCCGGCCTCGAGATGGAGAGGTTGTGGGTTCAAATCCCGGCTGCACCGGTTAGGACTTTTATTTATGATTTCTCTCTTGGGAAATCACGACTGGTCTCAGAAGCGAGGCCCGGCTTGAAACGCCAATTAGTCATCGACGGAAAAAATATAAGTACCTCCGAAGTCGGAGTTATCTGCCTGTGCGGCGAGGGACCCCTGTGCTCACGGCTGCCAGGGAAAATGGATTAAAACGCAAAACTCAGTTCCTAGTCTCTATGAACTTCGTCAGAGGTCAAAGCTGGCGAATAAAAATATATCTCAGCACTGGTCTGCACTTTGGTCTCTTTGCGTCCTTCAGTTCTCCATACAATATTTGTTTGAGAATAAGATTGTTTGCCATTCTTCTTACATGACCCAGCCACTTTAGTCCCCGACTAAAAAGTGCTGCCATGATGGATGGATGTTTGGCTTGTTGTGAGACATTAGAGTTGGTTACTTTGTCCTGATATTTGATGTTTATAATCTTTTTGAAAGCAACGCACATGAAAGCAATTTAACATTTTCTCCTGCCCTGCATATGTAGTCCAAGTTTCTGATCCATATAGAAGTGTACTAAGGACACAACTTTGGTTAATTTGAATCTTAGTCCTGAGTGCTAGTTTGATGTTGCCCCATGCTCTATCTTTAAGTTTACCAAATGTCGAAGCTGCCTTTCCGATCTGAGAATGTATTTCTACTTCAAGGGAGAGATTGGTTGTGACCACATAACCGAGTGTAATATTTATGATCTATGAATTGTGTAATATCTATAATCTGTGAATTGTGTAATATCTATAATCTGTGAATTGTGTAATATCTATGAATTGTGTAATATTTATGATCTATGAATTGTGTAATATCTATAATCTATGAATTGTGTAATATCTATGATCTATGATTTGTGTAATATCTATGATCTATGAATTGTGTAATATCTATGATCTATGAATTGTGTAATATCTATGATCTATGAATTGTGTAATATTTATGATCTATGAATTGTGTAATATCTATAATCTGTGAATTGTGTAATATCTATAATCTATGAATTGTGTAATATCTATGATCTATGATTTGTGTAATATTTATGATCTATGAATTGTCTAATATCTATGATCTATGAATTGTGTAATATCTATAATCTATGAATTGTGTAATATCTATGATCTATGAATTGTGTAATATTTATGATCTATGAATTCTGTAATATCTATGATCTATGAATTGTGTAATATCTATGATCTATGAATTGTGTAATATCCATGAATTGTGTAATATCTATAATCAATGTATTGTGTAATATCTATGATTTATGAATTGTGTAATATCCATGAATTGTGTAATATCTATGATCTATGAATTGTGTAATATCCATGAATTGTGTAATATCTATGATCTATGAATTGTGTATTATCCATGAATTGTGTAATATCTATGACATATGAATTGTGTAATATCTATGATATATGAATTGTGTAATATCCATGAATTGTGTAATATCTATGACATATGAAATGTGTAATATCTATGAATTGTGTAATATCTATGATCTATGAATTGTGTAATATCTATGATTTATGAATTGTGTAATATCTATGATCTATGAATTGTGTAATATCTATAATCTATGAATTGTGTAATATCTATAATCTATGAATAGTGTAATATCTACGATCAATGAATAGTGTAATATTTAGTAGTGATAGTGAATTGTGAATGTTGAAAAGTGAATACAAATAATGATAAACTTTCTACATTGGTGTTTTATTTTTAGTGTGTGTGGTTTGTTAGATCTTTTCCTTTTTTTTTTAATTATCGATCGTAATGGTAAACTAGACTACACATAGACTTTCGTGTTCCTTTATTAGGGAAGCGATATCTGAATATGTAAGAAAATAAAAGCTGTTTTTGCCTCAATTGAAAATATGCTCTTGAATTGTTTGTTCTAGTGTAACACTTCAATTTATTTGTAATTCCAGAGGAGGTGAAAGAGATAAACACAAAAATAAAACATATAAAGTATTAAATATGCGGGACCGTAAGTAGAGCTGCAGCTGTTAAAGTAAAGAGCCCGTCACCCCAAGTGACATCGAGAATATGGTGTTAGTAACCATCATTTTTACAGACCTTCGGCACATGATTTTTGGGGTAATGTGGTCGATATTACGCCCGTGCTGATTTACTTGATCAGAAAATTATCCGGTACCCATTTAAGGTTGGGTGAATCCGGACTATTGTCCTTTGTAGTCCAGTTCATTAAACACTGAGCTATCGCGGCTTCCAGAGCTGTATAGAATATGTAACATACCCACGAAACTGTAACTAGCTGCTAAATTATTAGAGAGAAGAGACAAACAACAAGGTTGTGCCAAAAGCTTTCATCACATACAAACATTCACAGGTTTGACTCTTGTGTTTATATGCCCTTGTTTATTTTAGAATACTATTTGCCTATCGTGTATTTCTCTTCTTCTTCTACCTTTCAGCTCCCTATGGAGCATAGGTCTTCAACAAACACTTTACGAGTCGTTCTGTTTCTTGCCATTCTTTTACGATCGTTCTATGTCTTCCCCATTATCTTCATCTCTGCTTCTATCTGTCTTCTCCAAGAATTTCTTGGTCTTCCTCTTTGTCTTTTTCCCTGGAATATGGCCTATTTTATAACACTATCAGTTGGCTTCTGCAGTGTGACCTATCATGTTGTTCTTCTTATATTTTTTGTTTTGTACCTGTTGAAGGCTTTTGCCGAAACGTCGTTATCTATTTCGCCCCTCTAATAAATGAGCTGCTAGATACAATTTCAATGTTATTTTACACAGACAACATTGAGCATTTATAGGTTATGATGCATCGAGTGGACAACATTGCCCTCATCTGCGAACTTAATACAAAAGGAGTGTTCAGGTTGGCAAATACTTTATAGCGTGCCCCTACACAGTGATCGTTATGATGACTGTAAGTGAATTAATCAATCGTCTTCTCGGTTTATCTTGTCCCATCATCTTAGGAAAAAGCAATTTTAATGCCATGGAAAATATGCTAACATCAAGGCAAATAACACCAGGGCTAAAACTAAGAACAGCAAAATGTAATATCTTCTCACATTCCTGTATTGTGCAGAAACATGGACATTAGACAAGAAAATACAGCAGAAATATGAAGCCTTTGAAATGTTGATTTATAAACAAATTTGAAGATTTGGAAGGAAAGAGAAGAAAATAAATGATGAAGTCTTAAAACAGGCTAAAAATGAAAAGAGAACTACTGAAAACACAATTCAAACAAGACAAATGAAATTTTTGGGGCATCTTAAAAGACACAACAGCCTTCTAAAAGTAATCTTGGAAGGGAAAACAAGGTAAAAATGGCGAAGGCAGACCAAGACTAACATGTACCTTTAACATAAAAAGACGGACAAGTCAGCCTATATCAACCCGCACTGTCAAAGCAAGAGACAGAGCGGTATGGGGCTCCATGGTAACCCAACCTTCGATGCGAAGACAGCACATTTATTGATGATGATGAATTTCCCTTTGCTTTTAAATGTTCAAGCTCTCTAAGGGATGCTGTCTGGTGATCATTGTGGTGAATGTCCAAGTAATCAAATTTGTTGTCCAAAAAGATCCAAAACTGTTGTTACGCCAACTCATTCCCTTATATCACCATTATAGATTATACCATCCTGTCAAACTACAGTAAAATTGTCAGACATTTCATTTCAGCAATAGTGTTCAGAATAGTGACCTTCCAGGCATGTCGTAAGAGGCGACTAAGGAGATTCATCGATGGCTTGACAAGCTGTCATTATAAAAAGTATTGTTATGGAAACAGGACCATACATTTTAGAAGTGGTGATCTCTGCAATATGTGCCATTTTGGCACGCAAGGTTTCTGTTTTTGAGATTGTGGTTCTGCCCTATGTGCTGTCTTCGGCTCGAAAGGACAATAGATAGATAGACAGATAGATAGATAGATAGATAGAATAGTGTTGCAGTACAATATATCTATATTCATTGTGACAACGCTGGAGACAAAGGATGCGCCGCAAACAAGCTAAAGTTATAAATTGTGAATGAAAGAAGCAAAACCACAACTAGTAGCAAGACAGAGAACTGCGCGGCAATCAAGAACAATTATGCATTTTTTTCTTACCTTTTTTTGTTGAACTCGATAGTTGACCACAGCTTTTACATTTCGAACATCAAATGTAGATTAACGAACTTCTAGAATGCTATTTCAACGATGATTTAAAAAAAAATAGAGTTTCTGCAGCAGTATCTAAGACACAATATCAACAAATCAACACAATATCAACAAATCAACACAAAATCAAGAAATTAGCACAAAACTAGAAAATTAGCACAAAATCAGTAAATCGTAATAAAATCAACAAATTGTCACACAAAAAATAAATAAACACAAAATAAATAAACCAGCACAGAATAACTAATTCTACACAAAATGAATAAATCAGTATAAAATCGACAAATTAGCAGAAAATAAATAAATCACAATAAAATCGACAAATTAGCACAAAATAAACACATCAGCACAACATCAACAGATAAAAGTAAAATCAATAAATAAACATAAAATCGATAAATCAACAGAAAATCGATACATCGAAAGAAAATCAATAAATCAACGTTAAATCAACAATTCAAAACAAAATCAATAAATCAAGATTTATCCTCACAATGCCCTCGGTTCTGACGATGTCTGTGAGTCAAGTTTAGCCAAACATACTTGCAGTAAGGCCTCAGTCTCTCCAAGTCGTCATGTGAATGTCATTCGAAAGATTTGATCGACTCAACATACTATTGTTCTTCCTGTTTACTTGACCGCCTCTACAAACTATTATTCTTTCTGTTTATTTGACCGCCTCTACCATCTATTGTTCTTCCTGTCTCATTGGCCCACATCTAACCACTATTGTACTTGTTGTTTGACTTGTCCCTGTCTACCTACTATTGTTCTTGTTGTTTGACTTGTCCATGTCTACCCACTATTGTTCTTGTTGTATGACTTGTCAATGTCCACCAACTATTGTTCTTGTTGTTTGACTTGTCCATGTCCACCAACTATTGTTCTTGTTGTTTGACTTGTCCATGTCCACCCACTATTGTTCTTGTTGTTTGACTTGTCCATGTCTACCCACTATTGTTCTTGTTGTATGACTTGTCAATGTCCACCAACTATTGTTCTTGTTGTTTGACTTGTCCATGTCCACCAACTATTGTTCTTGCTGTTTGACTTGTCCATGTCCACCCACTATTGTTCTTGTTGTTTGACTTGTCCATGTCCACCAACTATTGTTCTTGCTGTTTGACTTGTCCATGCCCACTCACTATTGTTCTTGTTGTTTGATTTGTCCATGCCCACTCACTATTGTTCTTGTTGTTTGACTTGTCCATGCCCACTCACTATTGTTCTTGTTGTTTGACTTGTCCATGTCTACCCACTATTGTTCTTGTTGTTTGATTTGTCCATGTCCACCCACTATTGTTCTTGTTGTTTGACTTGTCCATGTCTACACACTATTGTTCTTGTTGTTTGACTTGTCCATATCTACCCACTATTGTTCTTGTTGTTTGACTTGTCCATGTCTACCCACTTTTGTTCTTGCTGATTGACTTGTCCATGTCTACCCACTTTTGTTCTTGTTGTTTGACTTGTCCATATCTACCCACTATTGTTCTTGTTGTTTGACTTGTCCATGTCTACCCACTATTGTTCTTGTTGTTTGATTTGTCCATGTCCACCCACTATTGTTCTTGTTGTTTGACTTGTCCATATCTACCCACTATTGTTCTTGTTGTTTGACTTGTCCATATCTACCCACTTTTGTTCTTGTTGTTTGACTTGTCCATGTCTACCCACTATTGTTCTTGTTGTTTGATTTGTCCATGTCCACCCACTATTGTTCTTGTTGTTTGACTTGTCCATGTCTACACACTATTGTTCTTGTTGTTTGACTTGTCCATATCTACCCACTATTGTTCTTGTTGTTTGACTTGTCCATGTCTACCCACTTTTGTTCTTGCTGATTGACTTGTCCATGTCTACGACCTATTGTTCTTGTTCTTTGACGTGTCCATGTCCACCAACTATTATTCTTGTTGTTTGACTTGTCCATGTCCACCAACTATTGTTCTTGCTATTTGACTTGTCCATGTCCACCAACTATTGTTCTTGCTATTTGACTTGTCCATGTCCACCCACTATTGTTCTTGCTGTTTGACTTGTCCATGTCTACCCACTATTGTTCTGGCTGTTTGACTTGTCCATGTCCACCCACTATTGTTCTTACTGTTTGACTTGTCCATGTCTACCCACTATTGTTCTTGCACGTCTGATTGGCCCAAATCTACCCACTATTGTTCTTGTTTCACTTGATCGCTTCCACCAACTATTGTTGTTGCTGTTCGATTGGCCCACATCTACCCACTATTGTTTTTGCTGTTCGAATGGCCCACATCTACCCACTATTGTTCTTGCTGTTTGACTTGTCCATGTCCACCCACTATTGTACTTACTGTTTGACTTGTCCATGTCTACCCACTATTGTTGTTGCTGTTTGACTTGTCCATGTCCACCCACTATTGTTCTTGTTGTTTGATTTGTCAATGTCTCCCCACTATTGTTCTGGTTGTTTGACTTGTCCATGTCTACCCACTATTGTTGTTGCTGTTTGACTTGTCCATGTCCACCCACTATTGTTCTTGTTGTTTGATTTGTCAATGTCTCCCCACTATTGTTCTGGTTGTTTGACTTGTCCATGTCCACCTACTATTGTTCTTGTTGTTTGACTTGTCCATGTCTACCCACTTTTGTTTTTGCTGATTGACTTGTCCATGTCCACACACGATTGTTCTTGTTCTTTGACTTGTCCATATCTACCCACTATTGTTCTTGTTTTTTGACTTGTCCATGTCCATCCACTATTGTTTTTGCTGTTTGACTTGTCCATGTCCACACACTATTGTTCTTGTTGTTTGACTTGTCCATGTCTACCCCCTATTGTTCTTGTTGTTTGACTTGTCCATGTCTACCCACTACTGTTCTTGTTGTTTGACTTGTCCATGTCTACCCACTATTGTTCTTGTTGTATGACTTGTCAATGTCCACCAACTATTGTTCTTGTTGTTTGACTTGTCCATGTCCACTAACTATTGTTCTTGCTGTTTGACTTGTCCATGTCCACCCACTATTGTTCTTGTTGTTTGACTTGTCCATGTCTACCCACTATTGTTCTTGCTGTTTGACTTGTCCATGTCCACCCACTATTGCTCTTACTGTTTGACTTGTCCATGTCTAACCACTATTGTTCTTGCTGTTTGACTTGTCCATGTCCACCCACTATTGTTCTTGTTGTTTGATTTGTCCATGTCTAACCACTATTGTTCTTTTTGTTTGACTTGTCCATGTCTACCCACTATTGTTCTTGTTGTTTGACTTGTCCATATCTAACAACTATTGTTCTTGTTGTTTGACTTGTCCATGTCTACACACTTTTGTTCTTGCTGATTAACGTGTCCATGTCTACCCACTATTGTTCTTGTTGTTTGACTTGTCCATGTCCACCCACTATTGGTCTTGTTGTTTGACTTGTCCATGTCCACACACTATTGTTCTTGCTGTTTGACTTGTCCATGTCCACACCCTATTGTTCTTGTTGTTTGACTTGTCCATGTCCACCCACTTTTGTTCTTGTTGTTTGACTTGTCCATGTCTACCCACTTTTGTTCTTGTTGTTTGACTTGTCCATGTCCACCCACTATTGGTCTTGTTGTTTGACTTGTCCATGTCCACCCACTATTGTTCTTGCTGTTTGACTTGTCCATGTCCACCCATTATTGTTCTTGTTGTTTGACTTGTCCATATCTATCCACTATTGTTCTTTTGCTGTTTGATTTGCCCAAATCTAACCACTATTGTTCTTGTTTGACTTGATCGCTTCCACCTACTATTGTTCTTGCTGTTCGATTGGCCCACATCTACCCACTATTGTTCTTGCTGTTCGATTGGCCCACATCTACCCACTATTGTTCTTGCTGTTCGATTGGCCCACATCTACCCACTATTGTTTTTGCTGTTCGATTGGCCCACATCTACCCACTATAGTTCTTGCTGTTTGACTTGTCCATGTCCACCCACTATTGTACTTACTGTTTGACTTGTCCATGTCTACCCACTATTGTTGTTGCTGTTTGACTTGTCCATGTCCACCCGTTATTGTTCTTGTTGTTTGATTTGTCAATGTCTCCCCACTATTGTTCTTGTTGTTTGACTTGTCCATGTCTACCCACTTTTGTTTTTGCTGATTGACTTGTCCATGTCCACACACTATTGTTCTTGTTCTTTGACTTGTCCATATCTACCCACTATTGTTCTTGTTTTTTGACTTGTCCATGTCCATCCACTATTGTTTTTGCTGTTTGACTTGTCCATGTCCACACACTATTGTTCTTGTTGTTTGACTTGTCCATGTCTACCCCCTATTGTTCTTGTTGTTTGACTTGTCCATGTCTACCCACTACTGTTCTTGTTGTTTGACTAGTCCATGTCCACCAACTATTGTTCTTGTTGTTTGACTTGTCCATGTCCACTAACTATTGTTCTTGCTGTTTGACTTGTCCATGTCCACCCACTATTGTTCTTGTTGTTTTACTTGTCCATGTCTACCCACTATTGTTCTTGCTGTTTGACTTGTCCATGTCCACCCACTATTGCTCTTACTGTTTGACTTGTCCATGTCTAACCACTATTGTTCTTGCTGTTTGACTTGTCCATGTCCACCCACTATTGTTCTTGTTGTTTGATTTGTCCATGTCTAACCACTATGGTTCTTTTTGTTTGACTTGTCCATGTCTACCCACTATTGTTCTTGTTGTTTGACTTGTCCATATCTAACAACTATTGTTCTTGTTGTTTGACTTGTCCATGTATACACACTTTTGTTCTTGCTGATTAACGTGTCCATGTCTACCCACTATTGTTCTTGTTGTTTGACTTGTCCATGTCCACCCACTATTGGCCTTGTTGTTTGACTTGTCCATGTCCACACACTATTGTTCTTGCTGTTTGACTTGTCCATGTCCACACCCTATTGTTCTTGTTGTTTGACTTGTCCATGTCTACCCACTTTTGTTCTTGCTGATTGACTTGTCCATGTCCACACACTATTGTTCTTGTTGTTTGACTTGTCCATGTCTACCCACTTTTGTTCTTGTTGTTTGACTTGTCCATGTCTACCCACTATTGGTCTTGTTGTTTGACTTGTCCATGTCTACCCACTATTGTTCTTGTTGTTTGACTTGTCCATGTCCACCCATTATTGTTCTTGTTGTTTGACTTGTCCATGTCTACCCACTATTGTTCTTGTTGTTTGACTTGTCCATGTCTACCCACTATTGTTCTTGTTGTTTGACTTGTCCATGTCTACCCACTATTGTTCTTGTTGTTTGACTTGTCCATGTCCACCCATTATTGTTCTTGTTGTTTGACTTGTCCATGTCTACCCACTTTTGTTCTTGTTGTTTGACTTGTCCATGTCCACCCACTATTGTTCTTGTTGTTTGACTTGTCCATGTCTACCCACTATTGTTCTTGTTGTTTGACTTGTCCATGTCTACCCACTATTGTTCTTGTTGTTTGACTTGTCCATGTCCACCCATTATTGTTCTTGTTGTTTGACTTGTCCATATCTATCCACTATTGTTCTTTTGCTGTTTGATTTGCCCAAATCTAACCACTATTGTTCTTGTTTGACTTGACCGCTTCTACCTACTATTGTTCTCGCTGTTTGACTGGCCCACATCTACCCACTATTGTCCTTGCTGTTTAATTGGCCCACATCTACCTACTATTGTTCTTTCTGTTTGACTGACCCACATCTGCCCACAATTGTACTTGTTGTTTGACTTGTCCATGTCCACCCACTATTGGTCTTGCTGTTTGACTTGTCCATGTCCACCCACTATTCTTCTGGCTGTTTGATTGGCCCAAATCTACCCACTATTGTCCTTGCTGTTTAATTGGCCCACATCTACCTACTATTGTTCTTTCTGTTTGACTGACCCACATCTGCCCACAATTGTACTTGTTGTTTGACTTGTCCATGTCCACCCACTATTGGTCTTGCTGTTTGACTTGTCCATGTCCACCCACTATTCTTCTGGCTGTTTGATTGGCCCAAATCTACCCACTATTGTCCTTGCTGTTTAATTGGCCCACATCTACCTACTATTGTTCTTTCTGTTTGACTGACCCACATCTGCCCACAATTGTACTTGTTGTTTGACTTGTCCATGTCCACCCACTATTGGTCTTGCTGTTTGACTTGTCCATGTCCACCCACTATTCTTCTGGCTGTTTGATTGGCCCAAATCTACCCACTATTGTCCTTGCTGTTTAATTGGCCCACATCTACCTACTATTGTTCTTTCTGTTTGACTGACCCACATCTGCCCACAATTGTACTTGTTGTTTGACTTGTCCATGTCCACCCACTATTGGTCTTGCTGTTTGACTTGTCCATGTCTACCCACTATTCTTCTGGCTGTTTGATTGGCCCAAATCTACCCACTATTGTCCTTGCTGTTTAATTGGCCCACATCTACCTACTATTGTTCTTTCTGTTTGACTGACCCACATCTGCCCACAATTGTACTTGTTGTTTGACTTGTCCATGTCCACCCACTATTGGTCTTGCTGTTTGACTTGTCCATGTCCACCCACTATTGGTCTTGCTGTTTGACTTGTCCATGTCCACCCACTATTGTTCTTGTTGTTTGACTTGTCCATGTCCACCCACTATTGGTCTTGCTGTTTGACTTGTCCATGTCCACCCACTATTGGTCTTGCTGTTTGACTTGTCCATGTCCACCCACTATTGGTCTTGCTGTTTGACTTGTCCATGTCCACCCACTATTGTTCTTGCTGTTTGACTTGTCCATGTCCACCCACTATTGGTCTTGCTGTTTGACTTGTCCATGTCCACCCACTATTGGTCTTGCTGTTTGACTTGTCCATGTCCACCCACTATTGGTCTTGCTGTTTGACTTGTCCATGTCTACCCACTATTCTTCTGGCTGTTTGATTGGCCCAAATCTACCCACTATTGTTCTTGTTTGACTTGATCGCTTCCACCAACTATTGTTCCTGCTGTTCGATTGACCCACATCTACCCACTATTGTTCTTGCTGTTCGATTGGCCCACATCTACCCACTTTTGTTTTTGCTGTTCGATTGGCCCACATCCACCCACTATTGTTCTTGCTGTTCGATTGGCCTACATCTACCCACTTTTGTTCTTGCTGTTTGATTGGCCCACATCTACCCACTATTGTTCTTGTTTGACTTGATCGCTTGCACCAACTATTGTTCCGGATGTTTGATTGGCCCACATCTACCCACTATTGTTCTTGCTGTTTGGTTGGCCCACATCTACCCACTTTTGTTCTTGCTGTTTGATTGGCCCACATCTACCCACTATTGTTCTTGCTGTTCGATTGGCCCACATCTACCCACTATTGTTGTCGCTGTTTGATTGGCCCACATCTACCCACTATTGTTCTTGCTGTTTAATTCGCCCATATCTACCCACTATTGTTCTTGTTCCTTGACTTGTCACATCTACCCACTATTGTACTTGTTGTTTGACTTGTCAATGTCCACCACTATTGTTCTTGCTGTTTGATTGGCCTATATCTACTCTTTATTTTTCTTGTTGTTTGACTAGACCGAGTCCACCAACTATTGCCCTTGCTGTTTGATTGGCTCATATCTACCAACAATTGTTCTTCTTGTTTGACATGACGGCCTCTGCCCACTATTCTTCTTGTTGTTTGATTTGTCCATGTCTAAACACTATTGTTCTTGTTGTTTGGCTAGTCCACGTCTATAAACTATTGTTATTGCTGTTTGACTTGACCGCATCTACCCATTATTGTTCTTGTTGTTTGACTTGACCGCATCTACCCACCATTGTTCATTTTCCTTGACTTCACGGCATCTACCACTATTGTACTTGATGTTTGACTTGTCCATGTCCACCTACTATTGTTCTTGCTGTTTGACTTGTTAATGTCTACCCACTATTGTTCTTGCTGTTTGGCTAGTCCACTTCTAGAAACTATTGTTATTGCTGTTTTTTTTTTATTGGCCAACATCTACCCATTATTGTTCTTGTTTTTTGACTTCACGGCATCTACCACTATTGTTCTTGTTGTTTTACATGACCGCCTCTACACACTATTGCTCTTGATGTTTGACTTCACGGCATCTACCACTATTGTTCTTGTTGTTTTACATGACCGCCTCTACACACTATTGCTCTTGATGTTTGACTTCACGGCATCTACCACTATCGTTCTTGTTGTTTTACTTGACCGCCTATACCCGCTATTGTTTTTGTTGTTTGACTTCACGCATCTACCACTATTATTCTCGTTGTTTTACTTGACCGCCTCTGCCCACTATTGTTCTTGTTGTTTGAATTGACCGCCTCTGAACAATATTGAACTTGTTTGACTTGTCCACATGTACGCACTATTGTTGTTGCTCTTTGACTGGCCCGCGTCTACCCACTATTGTTTTGATTTTACTGTTTGTTTGGCCCAGGTCTAGCCACTACTGTTCTTGTTGTTTGACTGGCCCACGTCTACCGAATATTGTTCTTGATGATTAACTTGTCCAAGTCTACCCACAATTGTTCTTGCTGTTTGTAGTGGTCAACATCTACCCACTATTGTTCTTGCTGTTTGTAATGGTCAACATCTACCCACTATTGTTCTTGCTGTTTGACTTATCCACATCTACCCACTATTGTTCTTGCTGTTTGACTTGCCCTCGTTCACCCACTATTGTTCTTTCTATTTGACTGTCCCACATCTACCCACTATTGTTCTTGCTGTTTGTAGTGGTCAACATCTACCCACTATTGTTCTTGCTGTTTGTAGTGGTCAACATCTACCCACTATTGTTCTTGCTGTTTGACTTGTCCACATCTACCCACTATTGTTCTTGCTGTTTGACTTGTCCTCATCTACCCACTATTGTTCTTGCTGTTTGACTTGTCCACATCTACCCACTATTGTTCTTGCTGTTTGACTTGTCACGTCTACCCACTATTGTTCTTGCTGTTTGACTTGTCCACATCTACCACTATTGTTCTTGCTGTTTGACTTGCCCTCGTTCACCCACTATTGTTCTTTCTGTTTGACTGTCCCACATCTACCCACTATTGTTCTTTCTGTTTGACTGTCCCACATCTACCCACTATTGTTCTTGCTTTTTGACTGTCTCACATCTACCCACTATTGTTCTTGCTATTTAACTTGCCCTCGTCCACCCACTATTGTTCTTGCTATTTAACTTGCCCTCGTCCACCCACTATTGTTCTTGCTATTTAACTTGCCCTCGTCCACCCACTATTGTTCTTGCTGTTTCACTTGCCCTCGTCCACCCACTATTGTTCTTGCTGTTTCACTTGCCCTCGTCCACCCACTATTGTTCTTGCTTTTTGACTGTCTCACATCTACCCACTATTGTTCTTGCTATTTAACTTGCCCTCGTCCACCCACTATTGTTCTTGCTATTTAACTTGCCCTCGTCCACCCACTATTGTTCTTGCTGTTTCATTTGCCGGAGAGAACTATTCCACAATTGATTCTGCACAATATGACAATCTCGTCCAGGGGTAGTAACTCGTCATTCGCCAGTTCGAAGTCCATCACGGGTACTGCCTGTGGTTAGGTAACGTTCATTCATACGTACAATAGTGCTGTGGTAGCAATTCATCCTTTTGGCAATGGCCCGCGAGATAGAGCAATCGTTTTCCAACATACAAGTGGCTCGGTAGCTGTCGTGTTCAGATATTCGTAACATTTCAACCACATTTACTAAGTTTTTGTCTTAATGGCCTTTTTTTCTGCCGAGTATACAATCACAACGTGTATGCATGTTTAGAGTCATAGCTCTTGGGAATCGTGCTGCACGTGTAACTTTCATTGTTTGTTGTAGTCTGTACAAATAAAGATGGGTTGAATCGCACATTTTCCATTCGAGCAGCTATTAACTCTCAACCTCATGACAAACTCGGAGAAAATCTATTCGCACACTTATATTTACATTTCTTCTTCTTCCGCGATCATGACTCTTTCAGAGTAGGATTCCAGACTCTCTCATAAAGGCAGCTGTCTGTTTAAGTGATTCGGTTGCCTCGTATAGTTTCTTTTCCAGGGTGTTTGGTGTGGTCCACATTGTACTTCTCAGGTCTATGTGTAGGGGGCAATCCGGTAGAACATGTTTTGTTGTCATGTTGTCCAGTGTAAAGTGGCATTGGCTGGTAGTACCTATTTATATTTACATTTGACACTCTGTTCCTGGATCTGTAAAGTTTTTCGTTATTAATGTCCATCGGTATATATTTTAAGACACTGATGGGTGTAATGTTGGAAAAGGAGTTTGGTCGATAAGGAGTATGTTGTGGGAAAAGCAAATATGTCTTCAATCAACACCTTTCTGGAACAGTCAATTTGCATGTTTCGAAAAATGCTAAAGCGGGTGTAGGAGTCGATTTGGGGTATTCCGGCATAGAATATAATAGTCTCCATAAAGTCAAATAGACATCTATTAAATAAATAATCAAAGTATATATAAATATCCAGAAAGTAGACATCCCTATTTGTGGTCAATGTATAATAAGAAAGAATTATATGAAAGCTGTAATTACCAAAAAAATATATAAACAGCCATAAATTGCCATTTTAAACATATAATTATGTTGCGAGTATTGGTCACGTGTGTCCTATGTGAAAAAGAGATGAAAACTGCTGGTCTAAAATAATTTATTCTTTTTTACTGAGGTTTTGTAATTTGCCCTGAATCCACATGGCTTAAAAAAATGCACTATGGAGCTTTATGTAAAAAAAAAATAGAAACTAGTGATAATTGCACTACAAAAACTTTACAAATTGTTGTAATTATCTCATTATTTATTCTACTGCCTTGATTTCATTTATTTCCATAATGTCTGAATGTTGTCCTGTATGTTCAGCACTTCTGGAATAAGGGACGATATTTGTAGATAACTGAAACTCAAATAAAGCCCCTTGTTTCAACTAATGAACGCAACTACACATAGGCGTATAGTTCTAGGATGGTGGTAAGGTACACTTTTAAATACCCACGAAAAAAAAAATTTATACTTTTAAATTTGGTAACAAAACACCAGAATTACATTAACATTCACTATTGCATGTGTACGCCTAGATTAAGGTGATGCTGTGTTTAACGTTTATTTTAAATCTGATAACAATTAAGCACAGGGCAAACATGATTTCTGTGTCAGTTTAGTTTAGTGGAAGGATTATCTTCAACCCACATCGTACAAGTCTTTAATTGATCAGACCACCACCTCAGCTAACCCAGAGTATTGATCGACTGAGAAACACAAGTCCTCCACTGTTCCTGTTGTAGTTCCATTTCATTTAGACAACACATTGGACTTCCGGTCAATACAGCGGATAGGCGGCAGGAACCATTGAGGCTCTAAAAAGTGTTCCTTGTTGCACAGATTCCTCATTTTACAAGTCCGGCCTGCTGGCGGAGACACTGATTTTAGTGTTCTGTGTTCTCCGTGAGCTGTTTATTTCATCCGATTCGTGTTTCGATATTCCGATTGATGAATGATGATATCGTATGACGAAGGACAGTTCGGTTGCGTTCACTTTCAGTGCCGATTGGCGTGTGCCTTATGTCTTTTGGCGTGTGCTGTAGCTGCCATGATGGGGACTGCTTCTGCCTTTCTTTGTCTGGATCCTTCAATAAAATGAGTTTTAATTCGGATGATTGCACTGGCACGGGCGCTTGAACAATTATGGATTTTAATTAATTTGTAGTGATACTGGGACTTTCGACTAACCATAACCATAACCATTAAGCAACATCCCTGTTGACTCGAAGATCTAGCAGTCCCACTACGGCTGCAGTTTAATCAAGAACATCATTCGGAGCTTCGTTCCGTCTAATCACCTTATTTTAGAGCGTCGGGGATGTGTCTATTGCAAGGCTACATATTACACGATGGTATGGTAAGCCCAACGTCAATAATAGATGTACCCACAGAGCTTAATTAGGTAGATGTCGCAGGTAACTGCGATAGCTCAGTGGTTAGTGAACTGGACTACAAAGGACAAGAGGTCGGTTTCGATCCTGATCGACGTCTTCCAGGTCCACTCAGCCTTAAATGAGTACCGTTTTTTTCTGAGAAATTAAAAGCGCCACGGCCGTAAAACTGACATTACCTCAAAAATCATGCGCTGAAGATCTAAACAGATTATAGTCACTAATACCATTTTCCTCTACGCCAATTGGCGTGACAGAGCTCTTTACTTACAGCGCTTGATCATTGAAAATACTACAGCCAGGTCCACGAACACTGTAGCGCTGGCGCAGAATCCTAACAGTTAAATCTTTAGTTGATTTTGCACAGTGCTCCAGCGACGAGAAAGCTGAAATTATAAATAAGCTGCAGAAAAATAAGTTTTGTGACACTTATCGAACTCTAAAATCTATGACGTAGTATGCACAACGAATTTGACAACATGCGACTTTTATATTCACATCGTATGATCCGGCGAAAAGGCAGCAGCTTGGCTCACAAATGTCGTAGCACTGGTATGAATCCGAAACATTGAACCCCTGTTTGACTTAACTAAACCGCGATGAACTAGTCTCAAAACGCAAATTCTGCAGCGGTCGATGGAACAGTAACTCTATTCCACCATACTGGAACCGGAAGTGTTTTGTTTGTCGACATTCTCTCCCATATATGAAGTAGTGATGTTTACGCCTTTGACTTGAAAAAAAAAAATAACTACTTCACATCAGCATTTTTTTTTTGAATATTTTCACCGCGATAAAAGTTCACTATCACTGTCACATTCTGATGTTGTCTTGCCATTTTTTGTGAATGTTTTAGAATGGCTAGACACTTACTATTAAGTTTTCTGCTCGTTGTGATATCTTCACGTTTCGAAGCAGCAAGTCATGGCATCGATAGTTATTGTGAACGTGGCGTATCTGTTAGCGATTCCAGAAATGTGTCGAACTTTTTAAACAAACATTGCTCCAACGAAAGGTCATTATGGCGGAATCTAACAGCTGCTGCCAGTCGTGTGTTTAAGGAACAAAATAACGCAGAACCAGCTTCACGATACAGGAACCAAGAATCGTATATTGTTATTATTTTATTTCAAGCATCAGCGGTGAATGCGGCAACGGTGTTTTTAGAAACTGTATCGTCATTAACATCTCACGTACTTCATATGAGTTTTGTATTAGATGATGAACGGCCATTATCGCAAAATTTATCACGAGTTACAAATGTTTTTCTTAACAACAGAAACAATGTTAGTAATGTTATTGTGTTTATGGATGATAACTCATTTTTTCAAAATCTTATGAAAACATTATTAAATATTCCTGAACTAAGATTGTCTGGAATTATTCACACAACTGAATGGTTGATCGTGTCAACAGATCCTAAAAGTGAGACACTTTTAGATTCACAAAATGTTCAACAAACTGTGGACTTTGTTACATTTCTCTTCAAGTGTAGTTTGGCTGAGTCTTGTGTTGCACAAAAGTCACGAAAGGAAACATTGAAAGTTACAGCTCGCGTCCGTGGTGATGTTGAATTTAAGATCAATTGTACATACACTTCCATGAACATTTCAGATACACACGATTTGTACATAGCAGGAAAACTGAGAAAGAGCGGGTTGATTTATCTACGTTCTGAGAAATCAACTGTTTCCGGTTTAGAGTTGGGGATCGGATGGTTGAACGCTGAAGAGACAAAACTGGCTGAACTTAGACAGACCGGAAACAAGACTACGGCACATGGTTACGCTGGGTCGTTGCTGAGTTTACTAGCGACATCTTTGAACTTCACATTTAAGTTTGTCTCCGTGACAGATGGGAATCAATACGGGATCGTTAACGGCACAAGTGTGTCAGGTCTTATAGGTAAATATAATGACTTCTTCTTATAGGTAAATATAGCAACCTCTTCTTATCGGTAAATATAGCGACTTCTTTTTATAGGTAAATATAGCGACTTCTTCTTATAAATAAATATAGCAAACTCCTCTTATTGGTAAATATAGAAACCTCTTCTTATCGGTAAATATAGCGACTTCTTCCTATAGGTAAACACAGCGACTTCTTCCTGTAGGTAAATATAACGACTTCTTTCTATAGGTAAATATAACGACTTCTTTTTATAGGTAAATATATCGACTTCTATTTATAGGTAAATATAGTGACTTCTTCCTATAAGGTAAATATAGTGACTTCTTTCTATTGGTAAATATAGCGACTTTTTCCTATTGGTAAATATAGCAACTTCTCCTATTAGTAAATATAGCGACTTCTTTTTATAGGTAAATACAAAAATACAAATTTTCAACTCCATTGTTAAATCAGTCCTTTTATATGACTGAGAAACAAGGAGAACAACAAAAATGGCAATCACGAAGATACGCACCTTAATTAATGGATGCTTGCGCAGAATAAAATAATGGCAATGGAAGGACAAAATCATTAATGGATGCTTGCGCAGAATAAAATAATGGCAATGGAAGGACAAAATCATTAATGGATGCTTGCGCAGAATAAAATAATGGCAATGGAAGGACAAAATCATTAATGGATGCTTGCGCAGAATAAAATAATGGCAATGGAAGGACAAAATCACTAATGGAGACTTATGGAAAAGTACTAGTCAAAAACCAGTGGACAAAGATATACAACGAAGACGATCGCGTTGGAGAGGACATACGCTGTAGAAGCCAACTTAGAGCATTACACAACATGCCGTATTGGGGATCCCCAGGGGAGGAGACAAAGAGGGAGAACAAAATATTCTTGCAGAAGACACATGGAAGCAGATATGAAGATAAAATACAGGGAATGATCTGACAAGAACGACAAGAAACAGAACGGCTTGGAAAGTGTTTGGCGGAGACCTATTCTCCAAAGAGAGTGGAAATGAAGAAGAAGACATATAGACCACACCTGTAATTAATTTATAAAATATATATCTTACCTTTCAGGTATGTTGATGAGACGCGAGGTCGCTCTAACAACGTTACCTATCACAAGTACAGCGAGCAGACTGCCCGTTGTCGATTGTGTACCTGTAGTAATCTTCAAGGATAGCGTCTACATAATATACAGGTGAGAATAATATTATATGCAAATCTATATAGGTATGCCTGGCGAACATATTTCCTGTCCAAATGTGTGTGCCTAGATAAGGAGATATTGTTGGTGTCTACAAATTTGGATAAAGATAGAGTAAGAGTGGATTTCAATCGTTATCATTATAAACTGGTAGATTCGTATCACAAGAAGACGGACTCAACTTCTTTTGGATCTTCTTAATCCTAAGATTATATAATGATTTATATGTAAGAGTGTGAAGAGAAAGAATGCACTACCCAGAGACCGCAGGTTGATAAAATCACGAAGTAACCATTGACTCCATAAAAAATACAACAAATTCACCACTTGTGTCGGGATCCTAACCTCTGACCTTCTTGTCCATAGACAAAACGTTTACCTATAGAGCAGCTAGTCTGCACCCAGAAGCTGTGTTGATTTACTAGTCTTCTTTCGCTACCCGCACAGAGCTTGTGTCTGGCATTAACCCTTAGACATCATGCTCTTGCAGTCAGCTAGCAATAGCAGATTCACATTCATTGTTCGAAGGAGCCGCGATAGCTCAGTGGTTACAGAACTGGACTACACAGGACAAGGGGTAGGGTTCGATCCCAACCGACGGCTTCCGGCTCCACCCAGCCGTAAATGGGTACCGGATTTTTCTTGGAAAGTAAAGCGGCACGGGCGTAATACCGACCACATTACCCCAAAAGTCATGTACTGAATGTATGTAAAATGTATGATCACTAACACCCTATTCCCTATACGCCACTTGACGTGACGGGGGCTCTTTACTTTTTTTTTCTTTATTCACTGTTCGAATAACTTACTCGTCCTACCTACATGAGAGCACATAGACTCTCACCAGATCCAGTGATAATTTATCATCGACATCAGTTAACGCAGCGAGTGCTTGATCATTCCCTCGTAAGAGGAACTGGATTGTCCTGTTATTTTTTTTCCCGTTCACCAGCTTTCACCTCTGGCAAAATCCCTAGAGACAAGGAACTGAATTTTGCGTTGTATCCGTTTTTCCCTGTCAGCGTGTGCACAGTGATCCCTCGCCGCACAGGCTGATAACTCCGTCTTTAGAGGCACATATTTTTCCTGACGATGAGTAATTGACGCGTCAAGTCGAGCCTTGATAATGAGACTAGGGGCGATTGCCACAGAGATAAACCACAAATAAAAACTCCAACTGGTGCATCCGGGATTTGAAATCACAACCTCCCTTTCACGAGACCGGCGTCCTGCCTGGACACCATCCAATCGCTCTAATTGTCCTGCTATGATGAGGATTTTAATCAGTTTTGATCTCTTCAGAGAGACTCCATCAACTACCTTCTAACAAAGCTCGCTTCTACCTTCCTAACCATGCTCCTTGAGTCAATGAGAAAGCGAACAGCTAGGTAAATGGTTTGAAACAATCCGTTGCTTAGTTATTGGCATGACCTCAACTTTACACTACTTGTACTTGTTCGTATTGATTAACAGAAAGAAAGAACGAAAGAAAGAAAGGAAAGAAAGAAAGGAAAGAAAGACACAAACAATAAAAAACAAAGAAAAGAAACATAAAGTAAGAAAATAAAAGTAGATGAAATAACATGAGAGCGTTGAATATAATTGAGGATAATAACAATGAGTATTGTGTTCACCTATTATTCATTACGTTATTCCTGCAGGGTGATGGAGCCAGTGAATGACATAGACCTGATATACATCAACATCTTCAAGCCAAACTATTTGCACATTTTGCTGGTACCACCATTGGTTCTCGCTTTGATCGGAGCGTTTGTTCACGTTGCCACTCAGTCATGCTCATCGGAACATCCTGTACCTCTATCGATGTTTGAGGCAAGGTATGACATTGTAATGAATACTTTTGTTTGCTGTTCATTATGTTGAAGGAATGATCAAGAGACGCAACCAAAGTGGACACAGCGATAAGAAATAGTTGACATGAATCATTGATAATCTGTTCTGTAGAGATTCTAAATCAATTACTGGAACCACCTGTAACAGCGCCTGAGGTAACGCAATGGACAGACAGACCCAAAAAAATTAACTGAAAGCAGCAGAAAGAAGAGATGGATCATTCGAGGGAGACTTCCTCATTCAGGGAAGGATGGACGAACAGCAGAATTTGGCAATCTTTGATGTTGCCTACAAGACGTTTAGTCTATTGACGTCTATGCACGTCAGTAACCAAGAAAAGGGAGAAACATTTTTACAAACAAATATTGAAGTAGTAAGGTGTTATTTACGGTTAAAGTAGTTTCAGACCAACTTTTCTTTCTCTTCGTTCGCAGCGTGTATAGTCTTGTACCATATTCATCCTGCCGTAGGATTGTTTCCAGTCACAATACGCAATTATTTGGAACTGTCGCTTTTGTGTTTGATTGAGAAACATTCACGAGATATTAATTATTGCTAATTTGACATCGCAGCAAGTCACATTTGATCACAGTTTAAGTCAGTATGTGGTGGATTAATCATAGTTATAGTTAATGAATGTTAACTTCCGAGGAGCGCCACCATCGTCGCATATTCTAACACATAGGTCGCTTAGAAACGATATCGCCGTCAATTGCGAAACTGTCGAAACCTTTCGTCCGTTCAAAATCTTAACTCCAGTATTACTTCTCTTGAATCTGCGAGCGCATTCCCTAACTAAATATTCTGTCAAATCGTAAGTAGCCTCGTTATGAGTTTATTTTAAAACTGTAAATTGTTCTTCCTATTGCGGCAATCTTGTGGTATCATTTATTTGTTATGGCTTCCAATAGAAACCCTAGTATCCATATGAATTACTAAAAAGACAACGAGTTTTGAAAAGTAAATATATAAGATATATTTAAGTAAATACTACATTTGAGTTAATAAGAACCCCCCAAAAATATCGTTTGACTACATGTTTCGTTGTCATGTTCAGTGTCAGTGTGCATGTCTGTGTTGGTCACATCTCTTATCTTTGTGTGTGCATGTCGGTGTTAGTCACCTCTAGTGACTCGGGCAGATGGTGCTCGTAAATCTGGGAGGGCCGACCATCTTAGGGCAGAATCCCCCTACAGAAAAGATCATCTGTTGCCTTGCAGGAAGATTGGGGACAATCAAAGGCTAAGGAAAGCAAACCTGAATAAAATGCTGGCTGAAATCGGATGCACTGGGCCACTGGCGCAGAACACAGTGCAACGTTTTAACGGGTGTACAATCGGAGTGGATCTGGCAGACTCTAATAGTGATGTTCTGTCTGTGGGGCGATCAACACAATTAACCTGACAGCTGACTTCATGTGAGGGTCTGGGATCGTACTCTGATCGAGCCCTGATCGCAGAGAGAGAGAGAGAGAGAGAGAGAGAGAGAGAGAGAATGGATATTTTCGACATTGTTTTTCTTTTAAACCGTCTCTACATCAAATTTGAATTCCACTTTTATATTGAAAATTCTGGATGGGGCATTCAACCAGCAATTACATAAATGTAGCTACTTTGGGCGGAAAAAAAAATTACCACAGGAATTACCGACTGACTTACAACTGTTCTTGAATTAACATTTGGTGTGATACAATTTTATTTTCTAATCTTTCATTTGGCTATTTCTGAACCTGTTAAAAGCTTACACTAATGATTGGTTGGCGTTCACGTATTACTTTCATGTATTGCAATATCTGCATTTCATTTTATATACGAGATGATCATTTTTTTTAAATTCTAAAACAACAATTATAAAGAATTGGTATATTTTGGCATTGATTAGTCCACAAATCTAAGTCAGATAATTATGTTCATCATCATCATCATCGAGTGCCGTCTCCGCAATGAAAGTTTGGCTATCATGGAGCGCCATTCTGCACTGTCTCTTGCTTTGATGGTGCAGGTTGTCATATGTTAATTTGTCCATCTTTTGATGTTACTCGTCCATGTTAGCCTTGGTCTGCCCCTGCCTCTTTTACCTTGTATTCCCCCCCCCCACCCCCACTCCCAGGATTACTTTTAGTAGGCTGTTGTGTCTTTTAACATGGCCCAAAAATGTTTCTTATTCTGTTCAGACCAGCAAAATGGCTGGGAGGTTAATGTACAATATACATGTATAGTTTTGATCCCTATTAATGTTACTATATGTCCAGATTTTATTATCTTTTAGGTTACTGTAAGTCAGATTTTTATCATCTTGATTTGTACTGTAGTTGAAGACTTTATTATCGATGAAGTCACTGGATGACAACATTGTATATCATCCTTTAAGTTTTGTGACAACATTGTATATCATCCTTTACCTTACTGTGACAACATTGTATTATCATCCTTTAAGTTTTGTGACAACATTGTATATCATCCTTTACGTTACTGTGACAACATTGTATTATCACCCATTACCTTACTGTGACAACATTGTATTATCACCCATTACCTTACTGTGACAACATTGTATTATCACCCATTACCTTACTGTGACAACATTGTATTATCACCCATTACCTTACTGTGACAACATTGTATTATCACCCATTACCTTACTGTGACAACATTGTATTATCACCCATTACCTTACTGTGACAACATTGTATTATCACCCATTACCTTACTGTGACAACATTGTATTATCACCCATTACCTTACTGTGACAACATTGTATTATCACCCATTACCTTACTGTGACAACATTGTATTATCACCCATTACCTTACTGTGACAACATTGTATATCATCCTTTACGTTACTGTGACAACATTGTATTATCACCCATTACCTTACTGTGACAACATTGTATTATCACCCATTACCTTACAGTGACAACATTGTATTATCACCCATTACCTTACTGTGACAACATTGTATATCATCCTGTACGTTACTGTGACAACATTGTATATCATCCTGTACGTTACTGTGACAACATTGTATTATCATCCTTTACATTACTGTGACAACATTGTATTATCACCCATTACCTTACTTTGACAACATTGTATTATCACCCATTACCTTACTGTGACAACATTGTATTATCATCCTGTACGTTACTGTGACAACATTGTATTATCATCCTGTACGTTACTGTGACAACATTGTATATCATCCTGTACGTTACTGTGACAACATTGTATTATCACCCATTACCTTACTGTGACAACATTGTATTATCACCCATTACCTTACTGTGACAACATTGTATTATCACCCATTACCTTACTGTGACAACATTGTATATCATCCTGTACGTTACTGTGGCAACATTGTATTATCATCCTTTACTTTACTGTGGCAACATTGTATTATCATCCTTTACTTTACTGTGACAACATTGTATTATCATCCTTTACGTTACTGTGACAACATTGTATTATCATCCTTTACGTTACTGTGGCAACATTGTATTATCATCCTTTACGTTACTGTGGCAACATTGTATTATCATCCTTTACGTTACTGTGGCAACATTGTATTATCATCCTTTACGTTACTGTGGCAACATTGTATTATCATCCTTTACGTTACTGTGGCAACATTGTATTATCATCCTTTACGTTACTGTGGCAACATTGTATTATCACCCATTACCTTACTGTGACAACATTGTATTATCACCCATTACCTTACTGTGACAACATTGTATTATCATCCTTTACGTTACTGTGACAACATTGTATTATCATCCATTACCTTACTGTGACAACATTGTATTATCACCCATTACCTTACTGTGGCAACATTGTATTATCATCCATTACCTTACTGTGACAACATTGTATTATCACCCATTACCTTACTGTGGCAACATTGTATTATCACCCATTACCTTACTGTGACAACATTGTATTATCACCCATTACCTTACTGTGACAACATTGTATTATCACCCATTACCTTACTGTGGCAACATTGTATTATCACCCATTACCTTACTGTGACAACATTGTATTATCATCCTTTACGTTACTGTGACAACATTGTATTATCACCCATTACCTTACTGTGGCAACATTGTATTATCATCCATTACCTTACTGTGACAACATTGTATTATCACCCATTACCTTACTGTGACAACATTGTATTATCATCCTTTACGTTACCGTGACAACATTGTATTATCATCCTTTACGTTACTGTGACAACATTGTATTATCATCCTTTACGTTACCGTGACAACATTGTATTATCATCCTTTACGTTACCGTGACAACATTGTATTATCATCCTTTACCTTACTGTGACACCATTGTATTATCATCCTTTTAATTTACTGTGACAAAATTGTGTTATCATCCTTTACGTTACTGTGACAACATTTATATTACTGCTATGGTTTTTGCGTATCAAGATTTTGTCAAAAATTAAGTTACAGATACTCAAGATTTGAACGATAAGGATACAGTATGTCAACTACTGGAGATTGTTCTAGTTACTGCGTGTCAAGTTTTGATAATCATTAAATTTACCTTTTGCATAATTTAATCTTTAGAGTTACTTCAGGCCAAGATTGCATCATCTTTCATTTTACTTCGTGTCAAGATTTTATCATCGTTAAGGTTACTGCGAGACAAGATTTGATCATCATAAATTTTATTTCGTGTCAAGATTTCATCATCTTTAAGGTTACCGCGTGTCAAGTCTTGATCGTCATTCATTTTATTTCGTGTCAAGATTTCTTCATCCTTAAGTTTATCGCGTGTCAAGTCTTGATCATCATTCATCTTACCGTGTGTCAAGATTTTATCATACTTAAGATTACTGTGTGTCAAGATATGATTATCATTAAATTTACAATGTGCATAACTTAATCACCTTTAGAGTTACTGCGAGCCAAGATTTGATCATCATTTATTTTACTTCGCCTCAAGATTTTATCATCGCTAAGGTTACAGAGTGTTTAAGTCTTGATTATCATTCATTTTACTTCATGTGAAGATTTGATCATCGTTAAGGTTACAGAGTGTTTAAGTCTTGATTATCATTCATTTTACTTCATGTGAAGATTTGATCATCGTTAAGGTTACAGAGTGTTTAAGTTTTGATTATCATTCATTTTACTTCATCTCAAGATTTGATCATTGTTAAGGTTACAGAGTGTCAAGTCTTGATTATCATTCATTTTACTTAATCTCAAGATTTGATCATCTTTAAGGTTACAGAGTGTCAAGACGTAACCATTATTACATTTACTGTGTGCAAAGATTTGATCATGTAAGACTAATCTGTGTCATGTTTTGATCTGGAGTATAAGGTTTTCGTTACGAGTAAAAGATTTAATAAAGATTAAGGTTAAATAAGGTACGCTCATCTCACACAACGATCGTACGATATCAACATGTTCTTTGGAGCGTGCACTATTTATGTCACGTTTTCAACATCAACACGCCTTTTCCTTATCATCAAACTCCAAACCCTCTATTTGACATGATACTGTTATTGTTTTGACGGGGGGTTAAGGCAAATAAATGAAATGAATGCAAAAAATGCGTAGCTGCAGTAAAGCTAAATGTCAGAGAGAATTGAAAACAAAAATAGATAAAATGGTATGGTAAAAGCTTTACGTGATTCATTGACGACACACATATAAATCAAATAATATTGTTTTGACTCATTATTTCTTCTTCTGCTTTGTACTATTATCACCCTCTTTCTTCTTTCTGTTTTGTGTTCACTCACCTGACGACTGCACATCTTCATCTTCCGCCCTCACACAGACGTCAAATTAGCGTAAATAAGTTCAAATAGTGTTTCTCAGCAAACGAAAACAACGGTTCCTTTTGATTCAGCTCATCCGACTTCGGCCTGGTAATTTATAAACCCGGATATGCATTTCATCTTTTCTACATATACCGTCTTGGCCGGTCGACATATTTGTTTTCAGGCCTGCACGGGGAGATCGGAGAGGATCTTGATCAGTTTTGGTTCACTAATTATCACACGACACAGTCATCTATAGGTTGTTAGTTAGTTTCTAGCAATCGAACCGTTATTGGGCGCCCTTGGTTGTTCGTTTACATAAAAGTAAAGTAAAGTACCCCCGTCACGCCAAGTGGCGTATAGGAAAATATGGTGTTAGTGACCCTATATTTTACAGACCTTCAGCATTCATTTTTGGGGCAATGTGGTCGGTATTACGCCCGTGCTGCTTTACTTTCCCAGAAAAAATCCGGTACCCAGGCTGGGTGAACCCGGAAGCCGTCGGTTGGGATCGAACCCTACCCCTTGTCCTTTGTAGTCCAGTTCACTAATCACTGAGCTATCGCGGCTCCCACTGTTCCTTTACATGGCCCCAACAAATTGATTTTCTTCCTGACGTTTTATGTGCGCGCGTGTATATGATGTTCATGTGCATATTTATGTGTCCGTTTATGTGAATGTTATATGTGCGCAGGAATGTTTGTTATTTGTGTTATTGAAATAAATGTGTCTGATGTCTTCATTTCTCATTGCATCTTTTCGTGTGACATTAATGTCACATTTACTAAGGCTTCACATCTCACATATTGTTTATTTCTTCTTATATGTCACATATATGGGCAATGTTTTGCTGCACTGTAACGAGATGTGAGCAATATAAACATGATTATTTGTTTTGGAGCTTCACGTACATCGGAAGGACAGGAACTAAAAGCTGACTGCTGTCGTTAGCATTCTTCTTCCTCTTCTACCTTTTTAGCTCCCAGTGGAGCATAGGTCTTCAACAAACATTTTCCAAGTTATTCTGTATTTTGCCATTCTTTAAAGATCATTCCATGTCTTCCCCATCATCTTCATATCTGCTTCTATCTGTCTTCTCCAAGAATTCCTTGGTCTTCCTCTTTGTCTTTTCCCCTGGGGATTCCAAAAAAGGCTTGTTGTGTAATACTCTCAGTTGGCTTTCGTAGTGTGTGTCCTATCCAGCGCCATCGTCTTCGCTGTATCTGTTTATCCACTGGTATTTGAATAGTACATTTCCATAATTCTATGTTAGTGATTTTGTCCTGCCATTTTAATCATTTTATTCTGCGTAAGCATCCATTAATGAAAGTCTGTATCTTCGTGATTGTCAATTTTGTTGTTCTCCATGTTTCACAGCATGTTTCGTTAGCATTGGCGAACCAATAATGGATAAGGCCCTACATAACTTCATCTTGTGACCATGATATATATTTAATTGACAACTTTAAAGAAAACTGAAGAAAAAAGTGGTATGGTAACAGCTTTACGTAAGTAGGTAACAAATCAAAAGTCGACGCTTCGGCCATGTAGGCCTTCAACTAGCACAAGAAAACTTAACACAAAAAATATATATGGATATATATATATATATATATATATATATATATATATATATATATACACAAATAAAACTACATGGCGATAATATGTAAGATACTCATCATCATCATCAAGTACAGGGCCTACAAGCGTAGGTGATCATGTCTCTCCACAACTTTCGATCTCGACAGCTATTTATTATTTCTGTTGTTGACCTTCTGTCAAGCCATTCTCTTACGCTGTCTGGTAGTTTTTCTCTTTGTTTCCCTCTATCTCTTCGTCCCTCAATTTTTCCAGCTGTTACAATATATTCCAGTTGTTCTCTTCTCTTAACATGGCCAAAAAATGATGATTGTTTCTTCCTAATATTGGAAATTAGTTCTCTTTTTGCTTTGGCCTCTTTCAGAACATTTTCATTACTCTTCTTAGCTGTCCATGGTATTCTCAACATTCTTCAGTAAAATCACATTTATACATACTCCAGTGATTTTCTTGTCTGTTGTCCTATTGTCCATGATTCACATCCATATGTAAAGACTGTCTCTACATAACATTTAAGAACTTTTTTTCTTGTTTCTATTGTCAAAAATGGATTGCATAGTATCTTCCTCATTTTTTGGAAAGCTGCTTTTGCCTGAGCCATTCTGCATCTCACCTCTTTAGTACATCTTCCGTCTGAGGTTAACAAAGTTGCCAAATATTTAAATTCATTTATCTGTTTTAATATTGTTCCACTTGTCTTTATTTTGCATTGTGGTGATGTCTTTTTCTTTGTTGTTACCATTACCTCTGTCTTTTTGCTATCAATGCTGAATCCTTTATTTTTTCTTTCTTTCACTATAATGTTCAACATTTCTTGTAACTCATTTTCACTCTTAGCGATTAAGACTGTATCATCAGCATACCTTAGATTATTTATATTATTACCTCCAATTGTTATTCCAAGCATGCCCCTTATGGATCTTAAAATAATCTCACTATAAATATTAAGCAAATCTGGTGACAGCACACAACTTCGTCTAACACCCTGTTTTATTTGTTGAAACATTCCCAATTGGTTTCCAGTTCTTATGGCCGCTGTTTGTTGCAAGTACATGTTCTTTATTATTTAGATCTTTGATAGGATACTCAAGAAAAGGAATTCTAAAAAAAGATCACTTCCCTATGGCCTGGAGCTTGGTCAGCTCCTGAATAGAACTAAAATAAATGGGCTGGCTGCCGAATTATATGTCATTCTATTTCTCACCTGACTGCTTGGTCAGTCCGCCCACTTATTTTAGTTCTGGTCAGAAGCTGACCAAGCTCTGGAACGCAGGGAAGTGACCTTTTCCGCAGATAAGGGCAGACGATGAAAATAAGTAATCGTTAAACGAACGCAGAAGAAAAGACCTATTTTGCAGATATTTCCGAGTTTTAATGCTTGAGAAATACTCCAATTTGTATTGTTATAATTTTGGTTCCCACATAACAGGCTGCAGCATTCATGCGAGAGAAGAAGACACATTTGAATTAAAACTAAAAGTGCGGCACATGAAAATTAGGGGAAAACAGGGAAAAAAATCATGCAAACGGTATGCACTAACAGTATATGTGTTTCCGTTACAGAGATTGGGTGTAATTTACTGTAAGCGTCAATAGTGTATTGTCTTTTGGGTAAGAATAACACGGCATTCAGTTGTTTTTTTTTTCGTTAGTTCTACTGCGTGTAGAGTGAGCTGGTGAAGAGAGTGGGTGCGTGTAGAGTGAGCTGGTGAAGAGAGTGGATGTGTGTAGAGTGAGCTAGTGAAGAGGGTGGATGTGTGTAGAGTGAGCTGGTGAAGAGGGTTAATGTGTGTAGAGTGAGCTGGTGAAGAGGGTGGATGTGTGTAGAGTGAGCTGGTGAAGAGAGTGGATGTGTGTAGAGTGAGCTGGTGAAGATGGTGGATGTGTGTAGAGTGAGCTGGTGAAGAGGGTGGATGTGTTTAGAGTGAGCTAGTGAAGAGAGTGGATGTGTGTAGAGTGAGCTGGTGAAGAGAGTGGATGCGTGTAGAGTAATCTACTGAAGAGAGTAGATGTGTGTAGAGTGAGCTGGTGAAGAGAGTGGATGCGTGTAGAGTAATCTACTGAAGAGAGTGGATGCGTGTAGAGTGAGCTGGTGAAGAGAGTGGATGTGTGTAGAGTGAGCTGGTGAAGAGAGTGGATGCGTGTAGAGTGAGCTAGTGAAGAGAGTGGATGCGTGTAGAGTGAGCTAGTGAAGAGAGTGGATGCGTGTAGAGTGAGCTAGTGAAGAGAGTGGATGTGTGTAGAGTGAGCTGGTGAAGAGAGTGGATGCGTGTATAGTGAGCTGGTGAAGAGAGTGGATGCGTGTAGAGTGAGCTAGTGAAGAGAGTGGATGCGTGTAGAGTGAGCTGGTGGAGAGAGTGGATGCGTGTAGAGTAATCTACTGAAGCGAGTAGATGTGTGTAGAGTAATCTACTGAAGAGAGTAGAAGTGTAAATAGTAAGCTGTTGTCGAGAGTAGACGTGTGTAGAGCAGTGGTGTATACTCTATGCTACCGCATCTACCGCCGGTAGCCTGAACATATTAACGAAATACAAAAGGAAATGACAATTTATTATATTTTTTCATAATTATATTACACATTTTTGAATATTCTATTACACATTTCGTAGGCCATTATGATTAATTTGCTTTGATTTGCATTTATTAAAGCAAGGTTTTCCTATGGCCACTATAACGTTTGTGAATGAAACCGAAATAACAGTAAGATAGTACATGAAACCGCTAATAAGCAGCGGTAAGTTTCTTTTCTCTCGGACTTAGAATTAATTTCCTTGACATTCAAAACAGGAAGTGAAAATAGTACGGTGAGAGCTACCTATTACAAAATGAGGTTTCATGGGTTATTTTTACAGAAGCGCCACAACGTGAAAGTGAAACTATGTCTGCTAACCGGAACTTCCTAACGTATTTATAACTACGTTATGCGCATCAGCATCTGTAGAAAGAACCTTTTCTGCTTTCAAGAGGATCAAATCTTATTGTCGCTCAACTCAGACACAAGAACACTTATCTGGGTTGGCAATAATGTCCATTGAGAAATCATTCCTTCAGAGACGTAGAGATCAACCCAACAGTACTTTCAATGACAAAGTCAGCGAGACATTTTCGTCCCAAACAAGACGGATAGAGTTCACATATAAATAAGTAAGTATTTTAAAATGTAGTTAAGTCATTAGCAAATATTACTTTATGTTAGCCTACTGAATATAATGTATGTCTTTATTATGCCAGCGGTAGTCCAGACCCCAAAACCAGTATACGTAGAGTAAGCTACCGAAGAGAGTAGATGTGTGTAGAGTAATCTACTGAAGATAGTAGATGTGTGTAGAGTAATCTACTGAAGAGAGTAGATGTGTATAACTTTCTTGAAAAAGTCCAATTTTGTAGCCGAATTTGTCAATATGAAACTATTAAATTACTCTTACATTTCTCCTGGCTGCCCAGTACTGAGTTGTCCTTTCTCTGTTAACCTCATGTTTGTATGCAGTATGCTCATAAAACAGGCCGGTTGGGTTTCATTATATTCACATGACATAATTTTTAAATTCTTTTATTATAATTTCTTGGAATTGCATCAACGTTTTTTTCTCAGAATTTTATTTTCAACTCTGCTTTTCTGTGTTTTGTTCTGTTTTCTTTGGTTTAGTAGGCTGGTCATCCTTACTGATTTCGAACAACTCGTTAAGTGCACATGTCACCCTTGAAGTACATCCCTGAGCGTGTAGCAACTAACGACGTCAGTGCTATGTTGGTTTTTAAGTCTCCTTTAGATTTCCATGTCGCGCTCACGTCTAGATCTCCCACCTTGACATGATATTCGTGTAGTCTGCTCATGGTTGCAGATTCACCGTAATTTTTACGTCGTTTCTGTTTTTCGTACAGCATCATTAACATTATTCACAATGTCATCGCAGTCCATTGCCATTCCGCAACCAACACCAGTCAAACTGGCACGTCAGTATCTGTGACTACGTATTCATCTCATGTAACCTGATCATGTGATGTTACTCTTATGTTTTCTAGGACTGTCTATGTTTGGCAATGGAAAGCATTCGGTTGTGCGATTTACTTATCGTTGTCTCTTCCACGCATATACACACACATTTCACAACGCTTTTTTTACGTCTAATTGTTAACTTTATTTTAATTTATATATGTATACAATAACTAGTTTCTTTCCCTCATTTTATTATTTTTGTCAAACGAAATTATTTTCTCTCTTTGTTTTTTTTTTTTTTTACATCTCAATTAAAATGTCAACCTACGCGTTTCTCCTCTGTTGTTTCAGTGTCCTTTTCTCTTCAACATTGTGCAGTGCTTAGTAAATATAGGACTTGACAATTTCCATTTACACCTCGCTAGTTATTTGTTTCGCTTTTAGAGTTACCTGTTTGTTGGTGACGATATTGTTTCTTGTTTCTTGGTAACGATATTGTTTCTTGTTTCTTGGTAACGATATTGTTTCTTGTTTGTTGGTGAGTATATTGTTTCTTGTTTGTCGGTAAGTATATTGTTTCTTGTTTGTTGGTAAGTATATTGTTTCTTGTTTGTTGGTAAGTATATTGTTTCTTGTTTGTTGGTAAGTGTTTTTTGTTTGTTGGTAACTATATTGTTTCTTGTTTGTTGGTAACGATATTGTTTCTTGTTTGTTGGTGAGTATATTGTTTCTTGTTTCTCGGTAAGTATATTGTTTCTTGTTTGTTGGTTAGTATATTGTTTCTTGTTTGTTGGTAAGTACATTGTTTCTTGTTTGTTGGTAACGATATTGTTTCTTGTTTGTTGGTAACTGGATTGATTCTTGTTTGTTGGTAAGTATATTGTTTCTTGTTTGTTGGTAACTATATTGTTTCTTGTTTGTTGGTAACGATATTTTTTCTTGTTTGTTGGTGACGATATTGTTTCTTGTTTGTTGGTGACGATATTGTTTCTTGTTTGTTGGTGACGATATTGTTCCTTGTTTGTTGGTGTCGATATAGTTTCTTGTTTGTTGGTGTCGATATTGTTTCTTGTTTGTTGGTGACGATATTGTTCCTTGTTTGTTGGTGTCGATATAGTTTCTTGTTTGTTGGTGTCGATATTGTTTCTTGTTTGTTGGTGACGGCACCAACAAACAAGAAACAATATCGTTACCAACATTTGTAGGGTGTTCCCTACATCTAATCCTGAATGTGACAATATTGGTAAGCCCACAGACCTATTTGATGACATAGCTTGGTGTTGTGGGACAGTAAATAATCAACAAATGAATCCAGGAAAGCCTCAAGGAGTCCGAGTCGCCGACTCACCTATTGTCTACCAGGAAATCCTCCAGAATTGACACCTGGAATGTACGTACTCTAAATGAACAAGGGAAAGCTGAAAAATTAGCATCAGAAATGGCAAACTACAAAGTAGATATTCTTGGAATATGAGAAACAAGGTGGCTAGAAACAGAATGAATTAAACTAAGAACATGATAGATGATTTTATTATCAGGACACCAGGAACCTAGAGCACAGCATAGTGAAGGGGTAGCTATAATGTTATCTAGGAAAGCACAGACAACACCGATAGAAAGGGAACCAATAGTACCAAGACTAATAAGAGCAACATATGAAACAACAAAAATAAAAATACACAGTATCTAATGCTACGCACCAACCAATTATCAAGTAAGATTTAGATAAAGATGAATTCTATATAGAGTTTCAATGCCACATAGATGAAATACGAGCCAATGATATTATAATCTTGAAGGAGAGATCAAAATGCAAAAGCAGGATCGGACAACAGAGGCTTCTAAGAGATTATGGAAAACATGGACTTAGAGATATAAATGAGAATGGAGAGATATTCGTGAACTTCTATGCTCTTGATGAAATGAGCCTAGGAGGAACAATATTACAGCATAAAAGAATACATAAAGCTTCAAGAGTGTCACCAGATCACAGAACGGAGAATCAAACTGACTACATGCGTAATAATAAAAAGTTTAAGTCATCCTTACAGGAAGTAAAAGTATATAGAAGAGCAGATGTGGCTTCAGATCATCATCTTCTACTAGCCAAACTTAAACTGAAAAGATATACTACAACACATAAGGGTAGACAATATTTCAATGTAGGGTTTCTTAAAGAACAAGGAATTAAAGATAAATTCGCAGTCACAATATCAAACAAATACCAAGTCTTCCAACAACTATAAAATACAGTAAATATAGAAGATCATTGGAAACAGGTAAAGGATATATGGAAGGAGATGTGGGAAGAAACCCTGGAGAAAAGAGAACGCCAGAATAAGGTAGGGATGACAGCAGAGACCCTGGAGAGAAATTAAAGAAAGAAAAAATAAGAAAACAGAAATAAATAAAAGCAAAATGAGAAGTACTAAAGCCAAGACACAGGAAGCTTACACAGAAGTGAACAAAAACTGTGAGAAGATGCATTAAAATGGAAAGAGGAAATATATTGATGAAATAGCTAAAGAAACAGAGTAATCAGCAAATAATAGAAATATGAAAGTACTTACAATAGCGCAAAGAAATTAAGCGTAAAGAAATTAAGCGCAAAATACAGACAGATCAATGCCTTTATTAAAGATAAGAAAGCAAATCTGCTTAGTAATATAAGGGAACAAAGGGAGAGATGGAAAGAGCACTTTGAAGAACTTTTGAACAGACCCGGCCGAAATAACCGCCCAGATATGCTACCAGCATAAGAAGAGTTGCACGTTAACTGTGGAAAGCCAAGGAATGAGGAAATAATGAAAGCCATCAAGCTATTACAAATTTGTAAGACCACAGGACTAGGTGAAATGCTTTCAGGAGCCAGCAAAACAGATATTAACACCTCAACCAAGATGTTACATAATCTACTAGATAAAATTTAGGAGAAGGAAGAAATACCTACAGACTGGAAAGAAGGTTATATGATCAAACTACCACAGAAGGGAAGTTAACAGGAGTGCGCAAATTATCGAGGAATTATGCTACTATCAGTGCCAGGAAAAATATTAAGCAGAACCATTCTGTAGAGACTAAGAAAGGCTATATAGAAACATTTGAGAGATGAACAAGCAGGTTTTAGGAAAAACAAACCATACGCTGATCAAATAACTACACTACGTATAATAGTTGAACACAGTTTAGATCTAGCCCCCACTTTATATCTGATTACGATAAGACATTTGAGAATTTAGACAAAGGAATGCCAATTGACGTTATTGAGTCATTACCCCATACAGTTTATTAACCTGATAAGAACAATGTATGAAGGAATGAAATGTTGCATTGTGCACGAAGGACACCATACCGAAGCATTTGTAATAAGAACAAGAGTAAAGTAAGGATGCCTTCTATCTCTATTTCTCTTTTTACTGGCCGTAGATTGGATTATGAAAATAAGTCAGAGAAACAGAAAGGGAATCTAGTGCAATGACCAAGCAACGTAATGTCTTACACTTTGCTGATGATATATCTCTCCTATCACATAATCATCAACAGATGCAAGATAAAATGAGCATACGTGATGAGACATCACAACAGCCGGGACTGAAAATAAATAGTGATAAGACCAAAATTATGAGAATTAATGCAGTTGGCAATAACCAAATAACAATAGAAGAAATACCTCTACTAGACGCAAAATCTTACGTACATCTGGGAGAAATACTAATATAAACAAAAAAGGAGGAACAGAAAATGATACTAAAATAAGGATATCAAAAGCAAGAGGGACATTCGTTGCACTGGGAAACATGTGGAAGTCCAAAGAAATTAGTTTAAATGAAAAAAAAAAAATTTCAATTCCAATGCTAAGTCAGTCTTATTATATGGCTGTGAAACATGGAGAACAACACAATTGATAATCAAGAATATACATACCTTCATTAACAGATGCTTGCGCAGAATACAAGGATGGAAATGGAAGGACAAAATCCCTAACATAGAAAGTACCAATCCAATACCATTGGACAGAGATATACAGAGAAGATGATGGCGTTGAACAGGACACACACAGCGGAAGCCAACTGAGAGTTTTACACAACAGGTCCTTTTTCGGAATGCCATGGAAAAAAAACAAAGAGGAAGACCAAAATATTCTTGAAAAAGACAGATGGAAGCAGATGAGGAAGACATGGAATTATCTTAATAGAATTGCAAGAAACAGAAAGTCTAGGAAAGTGTACGCTGAAGACCTATGCTCCACTGGAAGCTGAAATGTACAAGAAGAAGAAGAATAGACTGTGGACAAAGATTTGTGGAAGGACAAACTGCTGAGGCTCATGATGATGATTATTATTCTGCTCAGATACAAAATGCGCTTTTAGCTCAATTCTAATCAGTTAAATAATGTCCTGGGGAGAAAAAAAGCATTTAAACGACAGTAAAAATGAGCTTTCATTTAATCACTTTAAAACTCTTTTTACTGCAAATTTTTGTAAAAATTATTATTTATTTTTTTTTACTTTGTAATCACTTGAGCCCCAAAACATATTTGTGTCAACAGTGGAGAAAAAAATAACAGCAATTTTGTTCGTTTTTTTTTTTTTTTTATGAGCAAAATATTTATATTCTTCTGTCGGGAAGATTTGTAAACTTTGATCAACTGAACTCGTAAACTGTTCCGTGTTGTTTTAAAAGCCACTTAAAGGCGCTGTTGACAGTTTTAAGACGGGGAAAAATATCTCTTTAGGGTACTTGGAGTATTTTTTACAGGTAATGAAGGTTCCGAATAAAAAAAAAATGAAAACTTGAAGTTGGATGTCATTGTATGTCTAAACAACAAAATATAACAATGGAAGCAAAACAATATATGAGACATTGTTGGATCTTGCCCACGCGCTTTTCTCAATGTTAAACGGGTTTTTATTACTGGCAGTATAAGATATTAAAATGTGTATACAAATATAGACGCAATGTATGATATGAAACTTGGAGCAGAGAATTAAATAGGTAAAAGTATGGACATAGAAGTAATATCATGCATGGCAGCAATAAAGCTGGTATAAAGGGCCCAAAAAAAATGTGAACGAAGTCTCATAGAAAATGCGATTGGGTAAGGAAGTGTTAGTGACTGCATTGGTATTCTGGCGTGTGTTTCTTTGAGATGAAGCACTCTGCTATTAATATGATGAAGGAAAGGGGTATTTTTTGTATGCACATTTTCCTTTAACTTGGACCTATGACTCACACAGACTGATAATACTAAACATTCTATTCTGCTTAATATCACTGAGAATCGAAATCTCACCATTTCTGCCAAGTTTCATTGTTCTACTTAAGGTAGTGTTTGGCTCTAGATTGACAATTCTGTGACTTGTATAGCGCGTCATTTTTGTTTTTCACCATCATCGAGTGCCGTCTCCGTAACGAAGGTTGGCTACCATGGAGCGCCATTCTGCTATGTGTCTTGCTTTGATGGTGCAGGTTGTCATATGCTGATTGGTCCATCTTTTGATGTTATTCGTCCATGTTAGTCTTGGTCTGCCTCTGCCTCTTTTACCTTGTATTTTCCCCTCCATGATTACTTTTAGTAGGCTGTTGTGTCTTTTAACATGGCCCAAAAATCGTATTTTTTTGGGTGGGGATATGTGCAACTGTATATTAAATAACAAACAAAAGTGCAAACATACTCAGGCAGTTCAATTAGTGCCAATCATAAGAATAATGGCTTAGCTGTTTACATCCAGTTTCTTTAGAAAATTCATGGCAAAATACACCTGCAATGATGTTATAAAGATGGAGCAAAATGTGTGACATTCTCAACTTAGATCATCATCGCCAACAGCATGTGCCATACCGGTTGGCGACGGCGACCATGTCCTTCCAGAACATTCTATCCATCGTGCATTGTATCATTTCTGTTGCTGACTGTTTTCCATGCCATGACAACAAACTATCCAGTATTTCCTCTCTTTGTCGTTCGCGATCTCTCTTTCCCTGTATTTTGCCAGTTGTAACCAAGTATTTCAACTTTTCTTTTCTCATAATTTGCCCGAAAAAAATGTTGATTGTTTGTATGTTTGTGTGGTGTATGTCTGTGTATATATGTGTGTGTGGTGTCATAAATTACAACCACTTCTATATATTATCAATTTTAGGTTGTGTGTGTGTATGTGTATGTGTGGTGTCATAAATTGCAACCACTTCCATATAATATCAACTGTAAGATGTGTGTGTGTTTGTGGTGTCAAATATAGAAACCACTCCCATATAATATCAATTTAAAGAATGAGGGAAAATGTACGAGGTGTTTCAGGACATCTTCATCCAAAAATGTTGCAAAATTTCCAAGATAGTCACTAAAATATCATTTTGAGATGACAACAAACAACTGTGCACCGGATATTCCATCGTCAACACTCAAAACATTTTCATAAACATTCTTTGTCCCCAGACATCTACTCACCTACTCAGAACACATCTGTAATGATGGTTCTATGACTTACCCTGGACAAATTGGACGTATTCTGCGAGCTACCTGGAGAATATTTTGGTTTATCGTGTGTTCCGCCTATGTTGCTTTCCTGGCTACCACATTCACAGTAAAACCTCCAGAAATCTCACTGACAACGTTTCAAGAAATGGATGATGCCAAGGACTTCAAAATAGGCACCATTAGCTTGATATCAGCATTTTTCAATATGTTTATAAATTCTAAAAATGTTACGATGCGACGATTTTGGGACAAAATGTTGAAACAGAAAATAGGTGACAACAACACTTTTATGGTGGTTATGAGAGACCAAGCTAAATACGTTCTGGGAGGTCGTTATGCCCTTCTCAGGCTATTGTATAACAATGGGATCTTGTGATGATTTATTCTTTGATCATTTTTCAGAAATTCGTGTTAAGCTAATGGATATTCCCGAACATCCCGATTTAGCATACGCTGCCACGCCCAAAGATATCTTTTACGACAGGGATCTTTACAGAGTGTTACTTAACTTTGAAGAAATTGGGATCTTAAGTTACTTAAGAGAGTTGCACTTTAGACCACAGTTAATGAAGAAATTAGAGTCTAATAAAATAAATAAGGGGATTAAGATCGTGACCATTTCCCGAATACTTCTTCCGGTTTATATTTCATTTACTGGAATTAGTGTCAGTGTCATCTGCTTGGGGTTAGAGGTCATGTACAACAGATGGAAAACTCATGTTATGTGAGCAGCAGATTGTGATTAATGCAATCTGGCAAGGCAAATTTACATTTTTATTGTTAATTGTTTCAAAATATATGCTATTAATATATAGTTTAAAATATGTGTTAATTGCTATTATACTCTTGCCGTTTGTCGGTCCCACATTCACTGCAATGGAAAGAATTCTTGTAATATTCTAAGGCAGTAACTAATGAAACTTAAATGTTGTGAAATGTTATATGCTGAATTTACTGAAGCTGTTTCAGCAAATAAATAAAAACTGATATATTGAGAAGATGGTGATTACGCTGGCGTTACCGTCATGCATGGCCATTGACAATCCATCTTCTCTCTCTCTCTCTCTCTTTCTGCGATCAAGAGATCTCTCAATCAGACTAGGATTCCAGACTCTCTCATAAAGTTAGCTGTCTGTTTAAGCGAATCGATTGCTCCATATAGTTTTTCTTCCAGGGAGGTGGGTGTGGACTACATTGCTCTTCTCAGGTCTGTGTACTGGGGGCAATCCTGTAGAACATGTTTTGTAGTCATATTGTCCAGTGTACAGTGGCATAGGCTGGTTGCACCTATTTTGAATTTGGTGAAAATGTGATTTCTCATTCTATTGTGGCCAGTGCGTAGGCGAAGTATGATGACTTTATCCCTCCTTGATAGTTGGTGGCATCCGTCACTCTCGTTATGCTTTGGGTGTAATCCATCTTCTGTACAACAGACTCCGTATTTCGGACTCAAACTTTGTCAAACCACACAAGCCTGGAAAGTGGTTAACCGCCCGCTGTTGTGGGGATGGATAATCGACTTGATCTGCCACAAAGTTGTTTACAAGTTCAGCTAACCGGAAGTTACTATTTTCCTGTAAATTGAACGAATCATTGACATAAATGATCTCTGAAGAAACCTTTAGAATATATACATTCATAGTCCACCAATGTGCTTACAGCATCACAAGTTTCACAGAATGAGACCTTTCTTGTCAACAATAAAGCTCCCCGTCTGAACAGATGGCCTCTGTATGGAAACTGTGTGTTTGTTTTCTCTTGTGGAATAGCATGATTGTATTGTTATAATATCTAACAATATGTGTGTCTTCGAGTGATGGGGAAATGATTTTCTCAAGTTGGATATTAGTGACATGGTCGCGAATGATCTCTGTGGTAGTGTTTTGTTTTAATTAACTTCCCAGCAACGCTTTCTGTGGGCCAAGGTCTTGTGGGTAAATGGAGTAGTAACAATGTTCATGTTCTGTGGGAAAGTGTCATAATTATGTGTTTAGTTTTTTTTTTTTATAAATTGACACTAACTTCAAAGTATTTCACAGAGATTTCCCTTTCAAAATAGCCGATAGATTGAATGAGTAAGCACATTGGACGCTTTGTTTACGTTTATAGAAAGTGGACTTACATTTGAAACTTGTTTTTCTTGCATTTCTTTATAAAAAATGGCTTCGGAGATAAAACTTCGTTTCCATATTACAACTATTTCAAAGACCCCACAACCTTGAAAAGTAAAAAAAAAAAAAGTAAAGTACCCCCGTCACGCCAAGGGGCGTATAGGGAATATGATGTTAGTGTCCATACATTTTACACACCTTCGGCACATGTTTTTTTGGGGTAATGTGGTCGGTATTACACCCATGCCGCTCTACATTCCCAGAAAAAAATCCGGTACCCATTAAAGGCTGGGTGAACCCGGAAGCCGTCGGTTGGGATCGAACCTACCTCTTGTCCTTTGTAGTCCAGTTCACTAACCACTGAGCTATCGCGGCTCCGACAACCATGAAAAGTTAAAATATAATTTATATATATTAAAATATATTACATTTATGTCAGTACATAAAATATATAGAGTAGGAAGGACGGACAACACCAAAGAAGCGCTACATCACTGACAATGAGTGACGTCGCTAGAAGGACGAGAACTAGAACTGTGTATCTTTATAGATCCCCCATTATATTTATATTTATATTTATATATCATAGTGAGTGTGCATTCTATCGAGTGATATGGATAAACCTGAATGCTACATGACATTTTTCTAACTTATTTTACTGTAAACTGTGTCTACAACAAATGCGAATACTACTATTACATTGAACATTCTGAAGGATATTCGACTAGAAAAAAACATAAATGGCTAAACTTAGAACAAAAAAATCACACATGGAATACATGTTGCACCTCTTATTAATGTGCAGATTGATCTGGATTTATATTTTGGTGCGTTACATTTTCATTTTTTTAAAATGTGTTAGCTTTTGTTTACATCTGCACTGATTAAACACTGATGCTTTTATGACACACAAATATTATTTCTATTTCGAGCAATATTTCTTATTTAATTTGATATGTTATGTGAAAGAAATGACACAGCAAAATGTGTTGAATAATTTGGCTTACTATTTGTTCAGTCTATGTTGTTTTCCTGGCTACGTCATTCGTAGCTAAATTTTCAGAAATCTCAGAAGATGACAACAACTGTCTGACGTCAATGGTTTCAAGATGGGGAACATTAGTTCCACATTTCTTCATGTCGCCCACAGATCTCACTCTCAAAGGAACTGCCAGGGAAAAATGTTAAAACAACATCAAACACACTGCCATCTTGTTCATATCCATTCAAAATCAAGACTCACAGAAACAATAGTTTACACCAGAGGTAGGCAATCTACGGCTTGCGATCCAGAACTGGTCTGCCAAGCTAATTTTATCAGCCCTTGTACTAGATTTGAAAATGACAATACACTTCATTCCCTGCGGTAACAAAAGATAAAAAATATAACGTAATAAGAAATCAAGAAATTAATAAATCGAATCAAATTTAGAAAGCATACTAGGCATTTCTGTTAGTCAACCACCGTAAAACATGGACAATCTCGCACGTGAAGTTCAGCCACAGACCTCTCATTAAACCTGTACACTTTCTATTTATAATTCATTGTTCAAATTTGCTCCCTCCTCTCTCCCCTCCCCCTCCTTTTTTCTATCTCATCCATCTCCCTTTCATTCCACTCTCTTTTCTGTCGTCCTCTTTCCATTACTAATAAGATTTTTTAAATATTACAGTCGCTTGTGAACGCAAATTAAGTAATTTATATAATGGCTCAATTCATCATCATCATCATCATGTGCCGTACCGGTTGGCGCTGGCGATCATGATCTTCCACAATCTTCTATCCACAGTGTATCGTAATATAATAATATTATAATATCGTATAATGTGAGTTCTGTTGTTGATTGTTTTCCATGCCATGATACCAAGCTATCCAGTATTTTCTCTATTTGTCGCCCGCGATCTCTCTTTCCTTTTATTTTACCAGTTGTAACCAAGTATTCCAACTTTCCTCTTCTCTTGATGTGCCCAAAAATGTTGATTGCTTCTTTCTGATGTTTTTTAAGAGTTCCCTTTTTGTGTTGGCCTCTTTGAGAACTTACTCATTGGTCTTTTTAGCTGTCCAGGGAACTTTCAACATTCTTCTGAGAAATCCCATCTCTGTGGCCTTTAATCGTCTTTTCATTTGTTTGTCTATTGTTCATGATTCGCTTCCATAGGTCAGAATTGGTTCTATATAGCATCGATGAACTCTCTTTCTCATTTCTATTGACATAGAATTGTTGCATAAGATATTTTTCATTTTCTGAAATGCTATTTTGGCTTGAGCTATTCTGCTTTTTATTTCTGTGTTGCATCTTCCATCTGATGTTATCACTGTGCCCAAGTATTTCAAACGTTGCACTTGTTTTAGATTTGTCTCGTTTACTTTTATACTGCATGATGGTGATGATTGTTTCTTCGATATAACCATTACTTCTGTTTTCTTACTATTCAGATTGAGACCTTTCTTGTTGCTTTCTTTTACTATTATATCTATCATTTCTTGTAGCTCATTCTCTGTCTCTGCTATTAAGACTGTGTCATGCGCATATCGCAAATTATTTATGTTGTAACTGTTGACTTCAATTCCTTTTTTGTCTACTATTGATCTCATAATATGTTTCCTATAAAGTGAAAACAAATCCGGCGACCGAACACAGCCTTGTCTGACTTCTTGTTTTATGAATTGGAATTGCCCTGTTTGGTTGTTAATTCGTATATTTGCAGTTTGTTGCCAGTAAATGTTTTTTATGATTCGCAGATCCTTGCCATCAATGTTTAATTTCTCCAGCATATTGATTATTTCCACATGCTTTACTTTGTCAAATGCTTTCGTGTAGTCTATAAAGCACATACATAGATCTTTCTTTACCTCTATAGATCTTTCTATCAATGTTCTTAAGATGTATATTGCATTATTTGTGCCCTTTCCTTCCACAAATCCACATTGTTCCTCACTTATTTCTGGTTTTATTTTGTTTCTTACACGTCTCATGATGATTCTTAGTAATATTTTAGTCATATGGCTCATGAGACTAATAGTGCGATGGTCTTCACAATCAGTGGCGCCTGACTTCTTCGGTATGGCTACAAAGATAGATTTTAGTAGATCTTCAGGTATGTGTCCAGTGTTATATATGTCATTGAGTAATTTTGTTATGACTTGTACTCCCAGCTCTTCTAATGCATTTATCTCTTCTATTGTTATATTGTCGGGACCTGGAGCTTTGCCTCTTTTCATGTGTTGAATTGCGTCATCCACTTCACTCTACATTATTGGTGGTCCTGTGTCTTCATTTGAATTGTTTATTTCTGGTCTTTCATCATCATAGAGTTGACTGATATATTCTTCCATCTTTCCATTGTCTTCTTCTCCTGTCCCATTATTATATTTCCTTCCTTTGATTTCACACATCCTGAAACTTTGACTTCTTTTCTTCCTGTTAATTCATTTTCATCCAAAACAAGTGCAGAGAAGCAAAGGAAGGATGGTTAAAACAGAAATGTGAAGAAATGGAAAAACAACAAAAGAAAGACCCAAAATGTATGCACAATCAGTGGAATTGATCGTCGTACTGTGTGTTAAGAATTGATCGTCGTACTGTGTGTTAAGAATTGATCATTGTTAACGTTACTGGGTATCAAGATTTGATCATTCTTAAAGTTACTTTGTGTCAAGACCTTTTAGTCATCAGGGACACCGTGAGAAATAATTTGATCTTCAATATGTTTTCTGTTTTGATTTGATCATCATTAATGTTAATAATCGTCAATCTTTGATTCGACATTTGATGATGTCTCCTACAAATGACCCTATCAAAGAAATGTGAGGAAAGATTTTAAAACAAAATAAAGCACAAAATGACACCTTATTTATGTCTGTTCAAAATCAAGACCCTCAGGACCAAAAGTAATCACAATTACATCATTCTCGTCAGCGTAAACTTTCAGCAGCTTGTCGATTATAACATTAGTAGTCCAGTAATTCCAATATTGTGCTTATTTAAAGCGATAGTAAAATAGTGCCGTCGTTTTGTCATTTCATTTTTATGCACAACGATTTTTTCTATTATAGAATAGGATTAACTGAAGAAACTCTCTCTCTCTCTCTCTCTCTCTCTCTCTCTCTGCGATCAAGTCTCAATCAGAGTAGGATTCCAGAAGACTCTCTTATGGAGTCAGCTGTCTGTTTAAGCGACGAAAAAAATACATTAAAGATACTGTGTGGTAAGAATTTGTCAAGTTCAATGAAACATTACAGTAACTTTAACTATGGTCAAAGAACAATCTAAGTATCCTTTAAGTGTGGATTATGAACATCTCATTTTCAATCTTGTTGCACGTAGTATCTTGTTGTGTCTGCACACATCGGTGTTTATTTTAACTTTTCATACAAATTCACTTCACACAGCTTTCATTGAGCAGGAAAAAGTATTCGACAGAGTAAACAGAGAACAACTGTGGGAGATACTAACAACATAAGGAGTAAACCAACATCTAACCAACCTTATTACAAGTCTCTACATCAACAGCAACTGCACAGTCATAACAGCAGCAGGCTACTCAGACCACTTTGAAGTTAGATCAGGTTTAATACAGGGGTGCGTACTATCCCCCCTACTGTTTATTACATACGTGGACTATATATGCAAGTTAGCCAACTCATCAGAGACAGAGGAGATCAACGAGCTTTTATTTGCAGACGATCAGGCACTAATACATGTACATGAAAAGATGGAAAACCTACAAGAACACTTAAATAGACTCAACAGCACAAGCACAAAATACAACATGAAAATCAACATCAACAAAACAGAAGCCATGGATGGCGCAAAAAATAAATAGAATATCAACATAACTATAGCAGGCAGGCAACTAAAACAAGTAGAGGAATTCAAATACCTAGGAAGTTTAGTGACAAACAATAACTCACAAACAGCAGAGATAGACTCAAGATACATCAAAGCTTTGAAATGATTGGACAGCTATCACTACTATTGTTTAACAAGAAAATAAATCTAGAGGCAAAACGGGCACTCTACAATACAATCTTCATTCCAACGTTGTACTACCAATGCCTGTCCTGGACCCTAGATGCTAGAACAATAAGAAAAATAACCTCTACTGAGGTTAAATGTGTCAGACGAATGACAGAAAACAGTCTGAGAGATAAATTCAGAAATGAAGAACTGAGAAAAAATGCTAGGAATAGCCGCCGCCATAGAATATATAAAGAACAGATAATATGGTTTGGCCACGTGACACTGCAAAAAATACAGACACAGCGAGCCCTCAATAAACGTTGCAAGAATACCAGAACCAAGGGTTGATCGCGAAAAAGATGTATCGACGGAATACTACAAGCACTAGGAAACATTACAGCAGCAGAGGCGAACAGAAGAGCAAAAGACCGCTAATTATATCTCCCCTTGACGCTGAAAGACAAATAAGGAAGGAAAGAAGAAGATACAACTTCACCAATTCAGAATATATCATAATATATTTTACTTCAGGTATCTAGTCACATTCACGAAAAATGAGACAAAGATAGACACAAAATGAAAGATTTAATATTTCAAAGGGACCTTGAACTTGACAATACAGTAACCGGAAGATCCGGCTAGAGATAAGATTTCTTAAATCAGGCGGTAATGAAAGCAGACAAGCGGGAAAGTGATGATAAGAGTCACCCACTGAGAACACATTATATTGTGTCTTTTTTTATCATTTCTGACAACTAGTCACCTGTTCAGAACACAACGTGCTATTTTTTATTCTGGACATGTAATCAACTTCACAGAGTTCACCATCACTATATTTTATTTCAATTTCAGACATTTGAGATCTGATCAGAATATAACAGTATTTTTTTTTTAATTCACACAAGTAGCTGTCTTATCAGCCAATCTGTAGAACACATAGACCTTCATATCAATTTAGTGGAAACAAAAGTGACGGCATCAACAAAAGTAGAGAAACAAGACTCGCTCTACACACATATATATATCATCATAATCATGTGCCATACCGGTTTGCGTAGGCGATCATGTCCCTCCACAATCTTCTATCCACAGTGCATCGTATCAGTTCTGTTGTTGACTGTTTTCTATGCCATGACACCAAGCTATCCAGTATTTTCTCTCTTTGTCGTCCGCGATCTCTCTTTCCTTTTATTTTGCCAGTTGTAACCAAGCATTCCAACTTTCCTCTTCTCATGATGTGCCCGCAAAATGTTGATTGCTTCTTTCTGATGTTTTTTAAGAGCTCCCTATTTGTGTTGGTCTCTTTGAGAACTATATATATATATATATATATATATATATATATATATATATATACATATATATGTATGTGTGTGTGTGTGTGTGTGTGTGTGTATATATATATATATAACATTTTAGAAAATGAATGGCCCATTGTTCCGACCAGTTCGTTAAGTAGGAAATCTTATACGAAGTTAAGATAATAAATTACCACACGTAGTATGCAAGTAATATATGTGTGCATGAGTGTGTGTGTGTGTGTGTATATCTGTATGTTTAGAATGATGTCGTTTAATAATATTTACCGACAATATTTATAGCAAGTTAGTGATTAGCCCCTGATGGTAAATCGACTAATAAGGTTTACAAAGAGGTAGTTCAATACACCATAGAAGAGTGTTTTGCATAATGTTTTTAAACATGCAAGTGTTCAGATTTGTCTATTTTCCTCGCCGTTTAGCGGTAAATCCTTCACTCTATCTTCAAAAAAAAGGTGTTTTATTTTGGGTAGTTGTCATAGATTTATACTTTTTTTTATATTTTAGTCAGAGAATATTTTACTGTTAATTGCAAGAATAAAAAAGTGCTCTAATCTCCCAGCAATTCATGGATACACGGTTGTTTAGAAACAAATGCAACGTAAATGTCACTTCTTTGTCAAATTCAATGTCACAAATTGTGACACTATTTTTAAAAAATTGCAAGTTTCCTTATCATAATTTTACAGGGCTAAAACTAAGAATAGCAAAATGTTACATCTTCTCAATATTCCTGAATGGTGCAGAAACATGGACATTAGATCAGAAAACAGAACATAAAATTGAGGCATTTGAAATGTGGATTTACAGAAGAGTAGGTAGAATTGGATGGAAAGAAAAGAAAACAAACGAGGAAGTTTTAGGACGACTAAGGGTGAAAAAAGAACTACTAAACACAATTAGAGCAAGACAAATGACACATTTTTGGGCCATGTTAAAAGACACAACAGTCTAATAAAAGTAATATTAGAGAGGAAAATACAAGGTAAAAGAGGCAGAGGCAGACCAAGACTAACATGGACGATTAACATCAAAAGATGGACAAGTCAGCCTATGACAATCTTCACCATCAAAGCAAGAGACAGAGTGGAATGGTGCTCCATGGTAGCCAACCTTCGATGCGGAGAAGGCACCCAATGATGATGGTGATATCATAATTTCAAAACTATTCTATAAGTCAAGAAACGTGTGAAAGATCACCGTTTTCTGTCAAGGAAATAAAGAAAGAAACAGGATTAATAAATTACGATTTAATCATCACAATGATATCTTATCCAGCTTACATAATAGACCTGTTATTGGTTATGGAAGGCCTCGGTATCACTGCAAGCGAATTAAAATCCATAATTGCTCAACCGCCCGTGCCAGTGGAATCATCCGAATTATAACTCATCTTCCAAACAAAGAAAGGTAACTGTAGTCCCCATCATAGCAGTCTCAGCACACGCCAAAAGACATAAGACGAAACCGCACAGAAAGTGAACACAGCCAACTGTTCCCTGTCATACGATATCATCATTCATCGTACACAATTGGAGTATCGAAACATGATCAAAATGGATGAGACACACAGTAGACCTGTTCTCTCATGCAACTCTTTATATTTACAGTTTTTGTCATTTCTGTTGTTGACTTTCTATAATATATTCTCTAAAAATCTATGGTATCTTCTCTAAATATACCTTCTAACATAAGATTTTCTTTTTACTTACCAAAATACAATTGGGGTATTCACCTATCATTGCATGGTTGTAAACAAATTATTAATTGTATTCGTAGATATTGGTAGTAAATGTTATTGTTATTGCGGCCAATTTAAGAACGCTATCGTTACTTTAATTTGATTTCCGGCTTTTGTTCACTAAAGACATGAGAAAAACGAATCATTTGAGAACTTGCGTCTATATGGACGACTAATCAGACACGATTGAAATAAATCAAATGGAACAGTACAAGACAAGACAAATTAACCATATGTCTCAACTTTTGGCAAGGAGAGATAGACTTACATTGGAAATATTCTCAACATCAATATATATATATATATATATATATATATTTATATATAACCCACTTCAGCTTCGCAATTTTATGCATTTGTGTACATTTCTTTGCCTTAAACCTACATATATATATACTGTATACTGTATTTGACTAATTATTATACACAGCTTTACTGCAGCTTCGCATTTTTATGCCTTAACCCTTTACATACATATATATATATAATATATATATATATATATATATATATATATATATATATATATATATATATCGCTATTCAGGCACTCAGTTGGAAATTAGACGTCCAAAGATAATAAGGACAGCTAAAAGAAGCTACTCAGAACCATCAACAGAGAAGGTCTCCCTATATTCTAAAGCTCTGTTAGTTATATCAGTAAAAAGCTTCTGTAACAGAATAAATTGTGTTCGCCTTGTCCGCCGGATTTAGCCTTGTGACCATGGTCATTGTTTTAGTAACCTACACGTCATAAGATTTGTTTACTAAACATCCACTCATCTACTCAGCACACATTTTACTAATCATTCTCTTTCCCCAGACATTTATTCAGCACACATGACTAATCATTCTCTATCCACAGACATCTACTCAGTACACATTTTACTAATCATTCTCTTTCCCCAGACATTTATTCAGCACACATGACTAATCATTCTCTATCCACAGACATCTACTCAGTACACATTTTACTAATCATTCTCTTTCCACAGACATCTACTCAGTACACATGTTACTAATCATTCTCTATCCACAGACATCTACTCAGTACACATTTTACTAATCATTCTCTTTCCACAGACATCTACTCAGCACATATTTTACTAATCATTCTCTTTCCCCAGACATTTAGTCAGCACATATTTCACTAATCATTCTCTTTCCCCAGACATTTAGTCAGCACATATTTTACTAATCATTCTCTTTCCCCAGACATTTAGTCAGCACATATTTTACTAATCATTCTCTTTCCCCAGACATTTAGTCAGCACATATTTTACTAATCATTCTCTTTCCACAGACAACTACTCAGCACACATTTGACTAATCATTCTCTTTCCCCAGACATCTACTCACCTACCCAGAACACATCTGTTTTCATGGATCTTTTCATTACCCTGGACAAATTGGGCGAATTCTGCGAGCTACCTGGAGCATATTTTGGCTCATCATGTTTTCTGCCTACACCGCTTTCCTGGCTACAACATTCACAGTCAAAACCCCAGAAGTCTCACTGAAAACATTTCACGACCTGTCTCAATCAAAAGACTTCACATTCAGACGTTGCACTTGTTTTAGATTTGTCTCGTTTACTTTTATACTGCATGATGGTGATGATTGTTTCTTCGATATAACCATTACTTCTGTTTTCTTACTATTCAGATTGAGACCTTTCTTGTTGCTTTCTTTTACTATTATATCTATCATTTCTTGTAGCTCATTCTCTGTCTCTGCTATTAAGACTGTGTCATGCGCATATCGCAAATTATTTATGTTGTAACTGTTGACTTCAATTCCTTTTTTGTCTACTATTGATCTCATAATATGTTTCCTATAAAGTGAAAACAAATCCGGCGACCGAACACAGCCTTGTCTGACTTCTTGTTTTATGAATTGGAATTGCCCTGTTTGGTTGTTAATTCGTATATTTGCAGTTTGTTGCCAGTAAATGTTTTTTATGATTCGCAGATCCTTGCCATCAATGTTTAATTTCTCCAGCATATTGATTATTTCCACATGCTTTACTTTGTCAAATGCTTTCGTGTAGTCTATAAAGCACATACATAGATCTTTCTTTACCTCTATAGATCTTTCTATCAATGTTCTTAAGATGTATATTGCATTATTTGTGCCCTTTCCTTCCACAAATCCACATTGTTCCTCACTTATTTCTGGTTTTATTTTGTTTCTTACACGTCTCATGATGATTCTTAGTAATATTTTAGTCATATGGCTCATGAGACTAATAGTGCGATGGTCTTCACAATCAGTGGCGCCTGACTTCTTCGGTATGGCTACAAAGATAGATTTTAGTAGATCTTCAGGTATGTGTCCAGTGTTATATATGTCATTGAGTAATTTTGTTATGACTTGTACTCCCAGCTCTTCTAATGCATTTATCTCTTCTATTGTTATATTGTCGGGACCTGGAGCTTTGCCTCTTTTCATGTGTTGAATTGCGTCATCCACTTCACTCTACATTATTGGTGGTCCTGTGTCTTCATTTGAATTGTTTATTTCTGGTCTTTCATCATCATAGAGTTGACTGATATATTCTTCCATCTTTCCATTGTCTTCTTCTCCTGTCCCATTATTATATTTCCTTCCTTTGATTTCACACATCCTGAAACTTTGACTTCTTTTCTTCCTGTTAATTCATTTTCATCCAAAACAAGTGCAGAGAAGCAAAGGAAGGATGGTTAAAACAGAAATGTGAAGAAATGGAAAAACAACAAAAGAAAGACCCAAAATGTATGCACAATCAGTGGAATTGATCGTCGTACTGTGTGTTAAGAATTGATCGTCGTACTGTGTGTTAAGAATTGATCATTGTTAACGTTACTGGGTATCAAGATTTGATCATTCTTAAAGTTACTTTGTGTCAAGACCTTTTAGTCATCAGGGACACCGTGAGAAATAATTTGATCTTCAATATGTTTTCTGTTTTGATTTGATCATCATTAATGTTAATAATCGTCAATCTTTGATTCGACATTTGATGATGTCTCCTACAAATGACCCTATCAAAGAAATGTGAGGAAAGATTTTAAAACAAAATAAAGCACAAAATGACACCTTATTTATGTCTGTTCAAAATCAAGACCCTCAGGACCAAAAGTAATCACAATTACATCATTCTCGTCAGCGTAAACTTTCAGCAGCTTGTCGATTATAACATTAGTAGTCCAGTAATTCCAATATTGTGCTTATTTAAAGCGATAGTAAAATAGTGCCGTCGTTTTGTCATTTCATTTTTATGCACAACGATTTTTTCTATTATAGAATAGGATTAACTGAAGAAACTCTCTCTCTCTCTCTCTCTCTCTCTCTCTCTCTGCGATCAAGTCTCAATCAGAGTAGGATTCCAGAAGACTCTCTTATGGAGTCAGCTGTCTGTTTAAGCGACGAAAAAAATACATTAAAGATACTGTGTGGTAAGAATTTGTCAAGTTCAATGAAACATTACAGTAACTTTAACTATGGTCAAAGAACAATCTAAGTATCCTTTAAGTGTGGATTATGAACATCTCATTTTCAATCTTGTTGCACGTAGTATCTTGTTGTGTCTGCACACATCGGTGTTTATTTTAACTTTTCATACAAATTCACTTCACACAGCTTTCATTGAGCAGGAAAAAGTATTCGACAGAGTAAACAGAGAACAACTGTGGGAGATACTAACAACATAAGGAGTAAACCAACATCTAACCAACCTTATTACAAGTCTCTACATCAACAGCAACTGCACAGTCATAACAGCAGCAGGCTACTCAGACCACTTTGAAGTTAGATCAGGTTTAATACAGGGGTGCGTACTATCCCCCCTACTGTTTATTACATACGTGGACTATATATGCAAGTTAGCCAACTCATCAGAGACAGAGGAGATCAACGAGCTTTTATTTGCAGACGATCAGGCACTAATACATGTACATGAAAAGATGGAAAACCTACAAGAACACTTAAATAGACTCAACAGCACAAGCACAAAATACAACATGAAAATCAACATCAACAAAACAGAAGCCATGGATGGCGCAAAAAATAAATAGAATATCAACATAACTATAGCAGGCAGGCAACTAAAACAAGTAGAGGAATTCAAATACCTAGGAAGTTTAGTGACAAACAATAACTCACAAACAGCAGAGATAGACTCAAGATACATCAAAGCTTTGAAATGATTGGACAGCTATCACTACTATTGTTTAACAAGAAAATAAATCTAGAGGCAAAACGGGCACTCTACAATACAATCTTCATTCCAACGTTGTACTACCAATGCCTGTCCTGGACCCTAGATGCTAGAACAATAAGAAAAATAACCTCTACTGAGGTTAAATGTGTCAGACGAATGACAGAAAACAGTCTGAGAGATAAATTCAGAAATGAAGAACTGAGAAAAAATGCTAGGAATAGCCGCCGCCATAGAATATATAAAGAACAGATAATATGGTTTGGCCACGTGACACTGCAAAAAATACAGACACAGCGAGCCCTCAATAAACGTTGCAAGAATACCAGAACCAAGGGTTGATCGCGAAAAAGATGTATCGACGGAATACTACAAGCACTAGGAAACATTACAGCAGCAGAGGCGAACAGAAGAGCAAAAGACCGCTAATTATATCTCCCCTTGACGCTGAAAGACAAATAAGGAAGGAAAGAAGAAGATACAACTTCACCAATTCAGAATATATCATAATATATTTTACTTCAGGTATCTAGTCACATTCACGAAAAATGAGACAAAGATAGACACAAAATGAAAGATTTAATATTTCAAAGGGACCTTGAACTTGACAATACAGTAACCGGAAGATCCGGCTAGAGATAAGATTTCTTAAATCAGGCGGTAATGAAAGCAGACAAGCGGGAAAGTGATGATAAGAGTCACCCACTGAGAACACATTATATTGTGTCTTTTTTTATCATTTCTGACAACTAGTCACCTGTTCAGAACACAACGTGCTATTTTTTATTCTGGACATGTAATCAACTTCACAGAGTTCACCATCACTATATTTTATTTCAATTTCAGACATTTGAGATCTGATCAGAATATAACAGTATTTTTTTTTTTAATTCACACAAGTAGCTGTCTTATCAGCCAATCTGTAGAACACATAGACCTTCATATCAATTTAGTGGAAACAAAAGTGACGGCATCAACAAAAGTAGAGAAACAAGACTCGCTCTACACACATATATATATCATCATAATCATGTGCCATACCGGTTTGCGTAGGCGATCATGTCCCTCCACAATCTTCTATCCACAGTGCATCGTATCAGTTCTGTTGTTGACTGTTTTCTATGCCATGACACCAAGCTATCCAGTATTTTCTCTCTTTGTCGTCCGCGATCTCTCTTTCCTTTTATTTTGCCAGTTGTAACCAAGCATTCCAACTTTCCTCTTCTCATGATGTGCCCGCAAAATGTTGATTGCTTCTTTCTGATGTTTTTTAAGAGCTCCCTATTTGTGTTGGTCTCTTTGAGAACTATATATATATATATATATATATATATATATATATATATATATATATATATATATATATATATATATATACATATATATGTATGTGTGTGTGTGTGTGTGTGTGTGTGTATATATATATATATATAACATTTTAGAAAATGAATGGCCCATTGTTCCGACCAGTTCGTTAAGTAGGAAATCTTATACGAAGTTAAGATAATAAATTACCACACGTAGTATGCAAGTAATATATGTGTGCATGAGTGTGTGTGTGTGTGTGTGTATATCTGTATGTTTAGAATGATGTCGTTTAATAATATTTACCGACAATATTTATAGCAAGTTAGTGATTAGCCCCTGATGGTAAATCGACTAATAAGGTTTACAAAGAGGTAGTTCAATACACCATAGAAGAGTGTTTTGCATAATGTTTTTAAACATGCAAGTGTTCAGATTTGTCTATTTTCCTCGCCGTTTAGCGGTAAATCCTTCACTCTATCTTCAAAAAAAAGGTGTTTTATTTTGGGTAGTTGTCATAGATTTATACTTTTTTTTATATTTTAGTCAGAGAATATTTTACTGTTAATTGCAAGAATAAAAAAGTGCTCTAATCTCCCAGCAATTCATGGATACACGGTTGTTTAGAAACAAATGCAACGTAAATGTCACTTCTTTGTCAAATTCAATGTCACAAATTGTGACACTATTTTTAAAAAATTGCAAGTTTCCTTATCATAATTTTACAGGGCTAAAACTAAGAATAGCAAAATGTTACATCTTCTCAATATTCCTGAATGGTGCAGAAACATGGACATTAGATCAGAAAACAGAACATAAAATTGAGGCATTTGAAATGTGGATTTACAGAAGAGTAGGTAGAATTGGATGGAAAGAAAAGAAAACAAACGAGGAAGTTTTAGGACGACTAAGGGTGAAAAAAGAACTACTAAACACAATTAGAGCAAGACAAATGACACATTTTTGGGCCATGTTAAAAGACACAACAGTCTAATAAAAGTAATATTAGAGAGGAAAATACAAGGTAAAAGAGGCAGAGGCAGACCAAGACTAACATGGACGATTAACATCAAAAGATGGACAAGTCAGCCTATGACAATCTTCACCATCAAAGCAAGAGACAGAGTGGAATGGTGCTCCATGGTAGCCAACCTTCGATGCGGAGAAGGCACCCAATGATGATGGTGATATCATAATTTCAAAACTATTCTATAAGTCAAGAAACGTGTGAAAGATCACCGTTTTCTGTCAAGGAAATAAAGAAAGAAACAGGATTAATAAATTACGATTTAATCATCACAATGATATCTTATCCAGCTTACATAATAGACCTGTTATTGGTTATGGAAGGCCTCGGTATCACTGCAAGCGAATTAAAATCCATAATTGCTCAACCGCCCGTGCCAGTGGAATCATCCGAATTATAACTCATCTTCCAAACAAAGAAAGGTAACTGTAGTCCCCATCATAGCAGTCTCAGCACACGCCAAAAGACATAAGACGAAACCGCACAGAAAGTGAACACAGCCAACTGTTCCCTGTCATACGATATCATCATTCATCGTACACAATTGGAGTATCGAAACATGATCAAAATGGATGAGACACACAGTAGACCTGTTCTCTCATGCAACTCTTTATATTTACAGTTTTTGTCATTTCTGTTGTTGACTTTCTATAATATATTCTCTAAAAATCTATGGTATCTTCTCTAAATATACCTTCTAACATAAGATTTTCTTTTTACTTACCAAAATACAATTGGGGTATTCACCTATCATTGCATGGTTGTAAACAAATTATTAATTGTATTCGTAGATATTGGTAGTAAATGTTATTGTTATTGCGGCCAATTTAAGAACGCTATCGTTACTTTAATTTGATTTCCGGCTTTTGTTCACTAAAGACATGAGAAAAACGAATCATTTGAGAACTTGCGTCTATATGGACGACTAATCAGACACGATTGAAATAAATCAAATGGAACAGTACAAGACAAGACAAATTAACCATATGTCTCAACTTTTGGCAAGGAGAGATAGACTTACATTGGAAATATTCTCAACATCAATATATATATATATATATATATATATATTGATGTTGAGAATATATTTATATATAACCCACTTCAGCTTCGCAATTTTATGCATTTGTGTACATTTCTTTGCCTTAAACCTACATATATATATACTGTATACTGTATTTGACTAATTATTATACACAGCTTTACTGCAGCTTCGCATTTTTATGCCTTAACCCTTTACATACATATATATATAATATATATATATATATATATATATATATATATATATATATATATATATATCGCTATTCAGGCACTCAGTTGGAAATTAGACGTCCAAAGATAATAAGGACAGCTAAAAGAAGCTACTCAGAACCATCAACAGAGAAGGTCTCCCTATATTCTAAAGCTCTGTTAGTTATATCAGTAAAAAGCTTCTGTAACAGAATAAATTGTGTTCGCCTTGTCCGCCGGATTTAGCCTTGTGACCATGGTCATTGTTTTAGTAACCTACACGTCATAAGATTTGTTTACTAAACATCCACTCATCTACTCAGCACACATTTTACTAATCATTCTCTTTCCCCAGACATTTATTCAGCACACATGACTAATCATTCTCTATCCACAGACATCTACTCAGTACACATTTTACTAATCATTCTCTTTCCCCAGACATTTATTCAGCACACATGACTAATCATTCTCTATCCACAGACATCTACTCAGTACACATTTTACTAATCATTCTCTTTCCACAGACATCTACTCAGTACACATGTTACTAATCATTCTCTATCCACAGACATCTACTCAGTACACATTTTACTAATCATTCTCTTTCCACAGACATCTACTCAGCACATATTTTACTAATCATTCTCTTTCCCCAGACATTTAGTCAGCACATATTTCACTAATCATTCTCTTTCCCCAGACATTTAGTCAGCACATATTTTACTAATCATTCTCTTTCCCCAGACATTTAGTCAGCACATATTTTACTAATCATTCTCTTTCCCCAGACATTTAGTCAGCACATATTTTACTAATCATTCTCTTTCCACAGACAACTACTCAGCACACATTTGACTAATCATTCTCTTTCCCCAGACATCTACTCACCTACCCAGAACACATCTGTTTTCATGGATCTTTTCATTACCCTGGACAAATTGGGCGAATTCTGCGAGCTACCTGGAGCATATTTTGGCTCATCATGTTTTCTGCCTACACCGCTTTCCTGGCTACAACATTCACAGTCAAAACCCCAGAAGTCTCACTGAAAACATTTCACGACCTGTCTCAATCAAAAGACTTCACATTCAGACGTTGCACTTGTTTTAGATTTGTCTCGTTTACTTTTATACTGCATGATGGTGATGATTGTTTCTTCGATATAACCATTACTTCTGTTTTCTTACTATTCAGATTGAGACCTTTCTTGTTGCTTTCTTTTACTATTATATCTATCATTTCTTGTAGCTCATTCTCTGTCTCTGCTATTAAGACTGTGTCATGCGCATATCGCAAATTATTTATGTTGTAACTGTTGACTTCAATTCCTTTTTTGTCTACTATTGATCTCATAATATGTTTCCTATAAAGTGAAAACAAATCCGGCGACCGAACACAGCCTTGTCTGACTTCTTGTTTTATGAATTGGAATTGCCCTGTTTGGTTGTTAATTCGTATATTTGCAGTTTGTTGCCAGTAAATGTTTTTTATGATTCGCAGATCCTTGCCATCAATGTTTAATTTCTCCAGCATATTGATTATTTCCACATGCTTTACTTTGTCAAATGCTTTCGTGTAGTCTATAAAGCACATACATAGATCTTTCTTTACCTCTATAGATCTTTCTATCAATGTTCTTAAGATGTATATTGCATTATTTGTGCCCTTTCCTTCCACAAATCCACATTGTTCCTCACTTATTTCTGGTTTTATTTTGTTTCTTACACGTCTCATGATGATTCTTAGTAATATTTTAGTCATATGGCTCATGAGACTAATAGTGCGATGGTCTTCACAATCAGTGGCGCCTGACTTCTTCGGTATGGCTACAAAGATAGATTTTAGTAGATCTTCAGGTATGTGTCCAGTGTTATATATGTCATTGAGTAATTTTGTTATGACTTGTACTCCCAGCTCTTCTAATGCATTTATCTCTTCTATTGTTATATTGTCGGGACCTGGAGCTTTGCCTCTTTTCATGTGTTGAATTGCGTCATCCACTTCACTCTACATTATTGGTGGTCCTGTGTCTTCATTTGAATTGTTTATTTCTGGTCTTTCATCATCATAGAGTTGACTGATATATTCTTCCATCTTTCCATTGTCTTCTTCTCCTGTCCCATTATTATATTTCCTTCCTTTGATTTCACACATCCTGAAACTTTGACTTCTTTTCTTCCTGTTAATTCATTTTCATCCAAAACAAGTGCAGAGAAGCAAAGGAAGGATGGTTAAAACAGAAATGTGAAGAAATGGAAAAACAACAAAAGAAAGACCCAAAATGTATGCACAATCAGTGGAATTGATCGTCGTACTGTGTGTTAAGAATTGATCGTCGTACTGTGTGTTAAGAATTGATCATTGTTAACGTTACTGGGTATCAAGATTTGATCATTCTTAAAGTTACTTTGTGTCAAGACCTTTTAGTCATCAGGGACACCGTGAGAAATAATTTGATCTTCAATATGTTTTCTGTTTTGATTTGATCATCATTAATGTTAATAATCGTCAATCTTTGATTCGACATTTGATGATGTCTCCTACAAATGACCCTATCAAAGAAATGTGAGGAAAGATTTTAAAACAAAATAAAGCACAAAATGACACCTTATTTATGTCTGTTCAAAATCAAGACCCTCAGGACCAAAAGTAATCACAATTACATCATTCTCGTCAGCGTAAACTTTCAGCAGCTTGTCGATTATAACATTAGTAGTCCAGTAATTCCAATATTGTGCTTATTTAAAGCGATAGTAAAATAGTGCCGTCGTTTTGTCATTTCATTTTTATGCACAACGATTTTTTCTATTATAGAATAGGATTAACTGAAGAAACTCTCTCTCTCTCTCTCTCTCTCTCTCTCTCTCTCTCTGCGATCAAGTCTCAATCAGAGTAGGATTCCAGAAGACTCTCTTATGGAGTCAGCTGTCTGTTTAAGCGACGAAAAAAATACATTAAAGATACTGTGTGGTAAGAATTTGTCAAGTTCAATGAAACATTACAGTAACTTTAACTATGGTCAAAGAACAATCTAAGTATCCTTTAAGTGTGGATTATGAACATCTCATTTTCAATCTTGTTGCACGTAGTATCTTGTTGTGTCTGCACACATCGGTGTTTATTTTAACTTTTCATACAAATTCACTTCACACAGCTTTCATTGAGCAGGAAAAAGTATTCGACAGAGTAAACAGAGAACAACTGTGGGAGATACTAACAACATAAGGAGTAAACCAACATCTAACCAACCTTATTACAAGTCTCTACATCAACAGCAACTGCACAGTCATAACAGCAGCAGGCTACTCAGACCACTTTGAAGTTAGATCAGGTTTAATACAGGGGTGCGTACTATCCCCCCTACTGTTTATTACATACGTGGACTATATATGCAAGTTAGCCAACTCATCAGAGACAGAGGAGATCAACGAGCTTTTATTTGCAGACGATCAGGCACTAATACATGTACATGAAAAGATGGAAAACCTACAAGAACACTTAAATAGACTCAACAGCACAAGCACAAAATACAACATGAAAATCAACATCAACAAAACAGAAGCCATGGATGGCGCAAAAAATAAATAGAATATCAACATAACTATAGCAGGCAGGCAACTAAAACAAGTAGAGGAATTCAAATACCTAGGAAGTTTAGTGACAAACAATAACTCACAAACAGCAGAGATAGACTCAAGATACATCAAAGCTTTGAAATGATTGGACAGCTATCACTACTATTGTTTAACAAGAAAATAAATCTAGAGGCAAAACGGGCACTCTACAATACAATCTTCATTCCAACGTTGTACTACCAATGCCTGTCCTGGACCCTAGATGCTAGAACAATAAGAAAAATAACCTTTACTGAGGTTAAATGTGTCAGACGAATGACAGAAAACAGTCTGAGAGATAAATTCAGAAATGAAGAACTGAGAAAAAATGCTAGGAATAGCCGCCGCCATAGAATATATAAAGAACAGATAATATGGTTTGGCCACGTGACACTGCAAAAAATACAGACACAGCGAGCCCTCAATAAACGTTGCAAGAATACCAGAACCAAGGGTTGATCGCGAAAAAGATGTATCGACGGAATACTACAAGCACTAGGAAACATTACAGCAGCAGAGGCGAACAGAAGAGCAAAAGACCGCTAATTATATCTCCCCTTGACGCTGAAAGACAAATAAGGAAGGAAAGAAGAAGATACAACTTCACCAATTCAGAATATATCATAATATATTTTACTTCAGGTATCTAGTCACATTCACGAAAAATGAGACAAAGATAGACACAAAATGAAAGATTTAATATTTCAAAGGGACCTTGAACTTGACAATACAGTAACCGGAAGATCCGGCTAGAGATAAGATTTCTTAAATCAGGCGGTAATGAAAGCAGACAAGCGGGAAAGTGATGATAAGAGTCACCCACTGAGAACACATTATATTGTGTCTTTTTTTATCATTTCTGACAACTAGTCACCTGTTCAGAACACAACGTGCTATTTTTTATTCTGGACATGTAATCAACTTCACAGAGTTCACCATCACTATATTTTATTTCAATTTCAGACATTTGAGATCTGATCAGAATATAACAGTATTTTTTTTTTTAATTCACACAAGTAGCTGTCTTATCAGCCAATCTGTAGAACACATAGACCTTCATATCAATTTAGTGGAAACAAAAGTGACGGCATCAACAAAAGTAGAGAAACAAGACTCGCTCTACACACATATATATATCATCATAATCATGTGCCATACCGGTTTGCGTAGGCGATCATGTCCCTCCACAATCTTCTATCCACAGTGCATCGTATCAGTTCTGTTGTTGACTGTTTTCTATGCCATGACACCAAGCTATCCAGTATTTTCTCTCTTTGTCGTCCGCGATCTCTCTTTCCTTTTATTTTGCCAGTTGTAACCAAGCATTCCAACTTTCCTCTTCTCATGATGTGCCCGCAAAATGTTGATTGCTTCTTTCTGATGTTTTTTAAGAGCTCCCTATTTGTGTTGGTCTCTTTGAGAACTATATATATATATATATATATATATATATATATATATATATATATATATATATACATATATATGTATGTGTGTGTGTGTGTGTGTGTGTGTATATATATATATATATAACATTTTAGAAAATGAATGGCCCATTGTTCCGACCAGTTCGTTAAGTAGGAAATCTTATACGAAGTTAAGATAATAAATTACCACACGTAGTATGCAAGTAATATATGTGTGCATGAGTGTGTGTGTGTGTGTGTGTATATCTGTATGTTTAGAATGATGTCGTTTAATAATATTTACCGACAATATTTATAGCAAGTTAGTGATTAGCCCCTGATGGTAAATCGACTAATAAGGTTTACAAAGAGGTAGTTCAATACACCATAGAAGAGTGTTTTGCATAATGTTTTTAAACATGCAAGTGTTCAGATTTGTCTATTTTCCTCGCCGTTTAGCGGTAAATCCTTCACTCTATCTTCAAAAAAAAAGGTGTTTTATTTTGGGTAGTTGTCATAGATTTATACTTTTTTTTATATTTTAGTCAGAGAATATTTTACTGTTAATTGCAAGAATAAAAAAGTGCTCTAATCTCCCAGCAATTCATGGATACACGGTTGTTTAGAAACAAATGCAACGTAAATGTCACTTCTTTGTCAAATTCAATGTCACAAATTGTGACACTATTTTTAAAAAATTGCAAGTTTCCTTATCATAATTTTACAGGGCTAAAACTAAGAATAGCAAAATGTTACATCTTCTCAATATTCCTGAATGGTGCAGAAACATGGACATTAGATCAGAAAACAGAACATAAAATTGAGGCATTTGAAATGTGGATTTACAGAAGAGTAGGTAGAATTGGATGGAAAGAAAAGAAAACAAACGAGGAAGTTTTAGGACGACTAAGGGTGAAAAAAGAACTACTAAACACAATTAGAGCAAGACAAATGACACATTTTTGGGCCATGTTAAAAGACACAACAGTCTAATAAAAGTAATATTAGAGAGGAAAATACAAGGTAAAAGAGGCAGAGGCAGACCAAGACTAACATGGACGATTAACATCAAAAGATGGACAAGTCAGCCTATGACAATCTTCACCATCAAAGCAAGAGACAGAGTGGAATGGTGCTCCATGGTAGCCAACCTTCGATGCGGAGAAGGCACCCAATGATGATGGTGATATCATAATTTCAAAACTATTCTATAAGTCAAGAAACGTGTGAAAGATCACCGTTTTCTGTCAAGGAAATAAAGAAAGAAACAGGATTAATAAATTACGATTTAATCATCACAATGATATCTTATCCAGCTTACATAATAGACCTGTTATTGGTTATGGAAGGCCTCGGTATCACTGCAAGCGAATTAAAATCCATAATTGCTCAACCGCCCGTGCCAGTGGAATCATCCGAATTATAACTCATCTTCCAAACAAAGAAAGGTAACTGTAGTCCCCATCATAGCAGTCTCAGCACACGCCAAAAGACATAAGACGAAACCGCACAGAAAGTGAACACAGCCAACTGTTCCCTGTCATACGATATCATCATTCATCGTACACAATTGGAGTATCGAAACATGATCAAAATGGATGAGACACACAGTAGACCTGTTCTCTCATGCAACTCTTTATATTTACAGTTTTTGTCATTTCTGTTGTTGACTTTCTATAATATATTCTCTAAAAATCTATGGTATCTTCTCTAAATATACCTTCTAACATAAGATTTTCTTTTTACTTACCAAAATACAATTGGGGTATTCACCTATCATTGCATGGTTGTAAACAAATTATTAATTGTATTCGTAGATATTGGTAGTAAATGTTATTGTTATTGCGGCCAATTTAAGAACGCTATCGTTACTTTAATTTGATTTCCGGCTTTTGTTCACTAAAGACATGAGAAAAACGAATCATTTGAGAACTTGCGTCTATATGGACGACTAATCAGACACGATTGAAATAAATCAAATGGAACAGTACAAGACAAGACAAATTAACCATATGTCTCAACTTTTGGCAAGGAGAGATAGACTTACATTGGAAATATTCTCAACATCAATATATATATATATATATATATATATATATATTTATATATAACCCACTTCAGCTTCGCAATTTTATGCATTTGTGTACATTTCTTTGCCTTAAACCTACATATATATATACTGTATACTGTATTTGACTAATTATTATACACAGCTTTACTGCAGCTTCGCATTTTTATGCCTTAACCCTTTACATATATATATATATATATATATATATATATATATATATATATATATATATATATATATATATATATATATATCGCTATTCAGGCACTCAGTTGGAAATTAGACGTCCAAAGATAATAAGGACAGCTAAAAGAAGCTACTCAGAACCATCAACAGAGAAGGTCTCCCTATATTCTAAAGCTCTGTTAGTTATATCAGTAAAAAGCTTCTGTAACAGAATAAATTGTGTTCGCCTTGTCCGCCGGATTTAGCCTTGTGACCATGGTCATTGTTTTAGTAACCTACACGTCATAAGATTTGTTTACTAAACATCCACTCATCTACTCAGCACACATTTTACTAATCATTCTCTTTCCCCAGACATTTATTCAGCACACATGACTAATCATTCTCTATCCACAGACATCTACTCAGTACACATTTTACTAATCATTCTCTTTCCCCAGACATTTATTCAGCACACATGACTAATCATTCTCTATCCACAGACATCTACTCAGTACACATTTTACTAATCATTCTCTTTCCACAGACATCTACTCAGTACACATGTTACTAATCATTCTCTATCCACAGACATCTACTCAGTACACATTTTACTAATCATTCTCTTTCCACAGACATCTACTCAGCACATATTTTACTAATCATTCTCTTTCCCCAGACATTTAGTCAGCACATATTTCACTAATCATTCTCTTTCCCCAGACATTTAGTCAGCACATATTTTACTAATCATTCTCTTTCCCCAGACATTTAGTCAGCACATATTTTACTAATCATTCTCTTTCCCCAGACATTTAGTCAGCACATATTTTACTAATCATTCTCTTTCCACAGACAACTACTCAGCACACATTTGACTAATCATTCTCTTTCCCCAGACATCTACTCACCTACCCAGAACACATCTGTTTTCATGGATCTTTTCATTACCCTGGACAAATTGGGCGAATTCTGCGAGCTACCTGGAGCATATTTTGGCTCATCATGTTTTCTGCCTACACCGCTTTCCTGGCTACAACATTCACAGTCAAAACCCCAGAAGTCTCACTGAAAACATTTCACGACCTGTCTCAATCAAAAGACTTCACATTCGGTGTCGTCATCTTTCCGACAGCATTTATGAATATTTTTGTGGATACAAAAAGTGAAGAAATGCGAGAAATCTGGAACAAAATGTTGAAAACTATAATACCTGACAACGGTACTTTAGTTAATATTATGGAAGATCAAATTACAAAAGTTCTGAAAGGTCATTACGCTTTTATTGCAGGCAATTGTGTCACAAGAGGATCCTGCGATGATCAGTTCATGGATCACTTGTCAGAAATTCGAGCAAATCTAATGGATATTCCTGAACTTCCCGATTTAGCGTACGTTGCCACGCCCAAAGATATCTTTTATGACAGGGATCTTTACAAAGCGCTACTAAACCTTGAAGAAATGGGTATCTTGAGTTACTTAAGAGAGTTTCATTTTAGACCAAGGTTGATGAAAAAATTGGAGTCCACAAGAATTAATAGAAAAAATATGATTGTGACCATTTCCCGAATACTTCTTCTGGTTTATATTTCTGTAGCTGGAGTTGGTGTCAGCGCGATTTGTTTGGGGTTAGAGGTCATGTACAACAGATGGAAGAGCCAAGTTATTGGAGTAGCAGATTGTGATTAGTGCAACCTCACGAAGCACTTATTTTTATTATCATAATTTTCTAGTAGCCCCCTGTACATCGGCAACACCAGCGAGAAGACCTCTCAAAACACATTAAAACTGTCGTACAGACAACTTAATGTGTTATTTAATATTAAATTATGTATAGAAAGCTCTGGCTACACCTCATTTATTCATTTACTAAATACATTTATTTCATTCTGCATATTTGATTACTACGTGTTAAGGCTTGGTCGTTATTAAGGTTACTGCGTCTTAAGATGTAATCATTAATAAGGTTACTGCGTCTTAAGATGTAATCATTAATAAGGTTACTGCTTGTGAAGACTTCATCATTAATAGTTAATGTCTGCCATAATGTGACTGACACGAAGGATACTCCCTGTCAACATTCCATCATTAAAGTTACTGCGTGATTACATTTGATCATCATTAAAGTTACTGCGTGATTACATTTGATCATCATTAAAGTTACTGCGTGATTACATTTGATCATCATTAAAGTTACAGATCAGCAACGTTTCTTCGACATTTCTTCATGTCTCACACAAATGATAGTCTCAAAGAAATGTTTGGACAGATTTAAAAAAAAAAATATAAAGCACACAGTGACACCATCTATATTTCTATTCAAAATAAAGACTCACGCAAGCAATAGTAAAGACAATTTCATCATTCTCGTCGTCATTATCATGTGCCAAACCGGTTGGCGCAGATGATCATGTCCTTCCATAATAATTTATCGACCATGATTATGGTTATGATTATGGAAGGCCACGGTATCACTGCAAACGAATTAAAATCCATACTTGCTCAACCGCCCTTGCCAGTGGAATCATCCGAATTACTAACTCATCTCCCAAACAAAGAAAGATAACTGTAGTGCCCATCATAGCAGTCTCAGCACACGCCAAAAGACATAAGGCGAAACCGCACAGAAAGTCAACGCAGCCAACTGTTCCTTGCCATACGATATCATCATTCATCATAAACAATTGGAATATCAAAACGGATGAAACACACAGCTCACGGTGTGCACAGAGCACTTATAACTCAGTAGCTCCTGCAACAAGCCGGACTTGGAATATGAGGAAACTGCAACAAGGAACACTTTCCAGACATAGCCTTTAATGGTTCCTGCCGCTTATGCACCATATTGACCGGAAGTTCACGTTCTCATGAAAATGATGATCGTCATATTTTTTTTTATGTATCGCGCTTGATGACGTTAGGACATCGTTTTTTTACTCCAATTCCGGACATTTTAAACACAGTCGTCAGATTATCCCCGTCGCACATCAAACAACAGACCGTAATATTAGCGTATGGCCGGTCTAGGGATATACGATGAGCCATTATGATGACGTAGCACACACAACAATGGCTGCGCCCATAGATTCCCGATTACTGTAGTGAATGCAGCTTACCACAAATGAAATACGGTGCAAATTCTCTAAAGAGAAAACCATGCATCGTATCAATTAAGCTGTGATTAATTTTTATCCAATGACACCAAGCTATCTAGTACTTTTTCATTTCGTCACTAGAGACCTTTCTTTTCTGGTGTTTTACAAGCCGTTACCAAGTATTGCCAATTTTTCTGTTCTTATGATGTGCCCTTAAAATGTAGATTGTTTTTTTTTCTGATGTTTCTTAGGAACTGCCATTTTTGTGTTGTCCTGTAATCTCTCGGCCGAAAAAAACTGGTACAAGATTATCGGGAAAAAAGCATAAATGTCACTTCTTTGTGAAGTGTCAATTTCACAAAACGGTAACACTGTTAAGAAAATTACAAGCTTCGTTATAATTTTAAAATCCTTTTACAAGCAAAGAAACATACGAAAGCTCACAACTTTCATACAAAGATAAAACATAAATAAACAGGAGCGATATACCTGTAAGTAAACATCATATTCAAGTTTATCCTGCATGTGTTGGTACATTTTCCCTCAGCAACTCTATAATTTTACAGTTTTGACAATTCTTTTGTTGACTTTCTATAAACCTTTCAACTCAAGTTACCCACCCTACATATATATATATATATATATATATATATATATATATATATATATAATATATATATATATATATATATATATATATATATATATATTTCTTTCTTTCCCATTGCCATAATGTAATTACGTGTTCAACTATTATTACATAGCCTATAAGAAAACAGTTTTGTTTTTATTTGCTGCTTGCTTACTTGCTTGCGTTCGCCCAATGACTAGTATTCTAGAGTGTTCTGGTAGACTAGAATATTCCTCTTCATCATCCGCCCTTAAAAGGACGTTAAGTGGGCGTGTCCGCTCTGTGTTGTGGTTTGCAGTATAACTGATATATATGCGCATTTCGGCCTAACACATCCGACTTCAGCACGACATCTTTGAGTACCGGGTTGTCTTCCCTCTTCGATTCCTGCTCGCTTGGATAGACTAGACATGTTAGTCTGTTACTAGCGGCACCCGGAGAGGTGGAGCAGGGTCTGGATGGTTTTGGTTCACCGATTCTGGCGCAAGCCATCAGCTGTGGGTCGCTGATAACTTCCAGCTCTCCTGCTGGAAGGCGCGCCTTCCAAAAAAAATACAGTCTACATTTTAAGGGCACATCATAAGACAGTAAAGTTGGCAATACTTGTAAACGGTTTGTATTTGATATTGGCAATACATATTATTTTTGATGTGATCTGCTTTAGAACGGTATTTTTCCTCTACTTTGGTTGCTCATTTTGTTCTCTAATGTCACGGGGAAGCATGTGTCGATAAGGATCGGTAAATATTAATTGGGCACGTTTTAGATAAATTAAATAGAGCTGTACAAGACACGGCAAATCAAAGAACGAAAGATTTCAATATGTATCAAGAATAAATTGATTTGCATTGAAAATATTCTCAAAAAAATATACAAACATATATATAAATATGGGAACCGCAATAGCTCAGTGGTTAGTGAACTGGACTACAAAGGACAAGAGGTAGAGTTCGATCCCAACCGACAGCTTCTGATTTACCCAGCCTTAAATGGGTACCGATTTTTTTTCTGGGAAAGTAAAGCGGCACGGGCGTAATACCGACCACACTACCCCTAAAATCATGTGCCGAAGGTCTGTAAAGTGTATGGTCACTAACAACATATTCCCTATTCGCCACTTGGCGTGACGGGGGCTCTTTACTTTTTATTGTTATATATATATAGGGAATATTGTGTTAGTGACCATAAACTAGACGTCTGAAGATATTGACAACATGAAAGGGGGTGCATGGAACTATCAACAGAAAAGCGATGATCTTCCTAAATACAAAAGCTCTGCAAGGACTATGAGTACAACGTTCAGAGTAAGAATAATTTTTTTTGTTGGCCCTTAACGCTGGATTTAATCTTGCAACCATGATCGTTATTCCAATAGGGGGGACTCGGGAGCACCACCCCACTGGGTACCGCCGTTCGGACAACGTGTGTTCAATTCCCGTTGGAAGCAGTTTGTGAACTGTAATTGTGGTTTAGGTAAATAAATATCCCTGCGATCGACCCAGCCGCTGACAGATATGGGTTCCTGAGTTTCTACATCTGATAAGGTGAAGAATGGCCCAACCGTCGTGAGTTACGATGCTTGAGGCGACACTAGACAGAAGTCTCTAAAAACGTCTGCATAGGTAGACGAGCATATATGGGTAACACCTGTGGTAAAAGAGGCCGCTTTGTCTCAATAATCTCAACACTATAAGATGTTTTACTAAACATCCACTAATCTACTCAACACACATTTTACTAATCATTCTCTTTCCACAGACATCTACTCAACACACATTTTACTAATCATTCTCTTTCCACAGACATCTACTCAACACACATTTTACTAATCATTCTCTTTCCCCAGACATCTACTCAACACACATTTTACTAATCATTCTCTTTCCACAGATATCTACTCAACACACATTTTACTAATCATTCTCTTTCCCCAGACATCTACTCAGCATACATTTGACTAATTATTCTCTTTCCCCAGACATCTACTCAGCACACATTTTACTAATCATTCTCTTTCCCCAGACACCTACTCACCTACCCAGAACACATCTGTTTTCATGGATCTTTTCATTACCCTGGACAAATTGGGCGAATTCTGCGAGCTACCTGGAGCATATTTTGGCTCATCATGTTTTCCGCCTACACCGCTTTCCTGGCTACAACATTCACAGTCAAAACCCCAGAAGTCTCACTGAAAACATTTCACGACCTGTCTCAATCAAAAGACTTCACATTCGGTGTCGTCATCCTTCCAACAGCATTTATGAATATTTTTGTGGATACAAAAAGTGAAGAAATGCGAGAAATCTGGAACAAAATGTTGAAAGAGAATGTACCTGATAACAGTACTTTTGTTAAGACTATGGAAGGTCAAATAAAAAAGGTTCTGAAAGGTCATTATGCTTTAATTGCAGGCAATTGTGTCACAAGAGGATCCTGCAGTTATCAGTTCATGGATCACTTGTCAGAAATTCGAGCAAATCTAATGGATATTCCCGAACTTCCCGATTTAGCGTACGTTGCCACGCCCAAAGATATCTTTTACGACAGGGATCTTTACAAAGCGCTACTAAACCTTGTAGAAATGGGTATCTTGAGTTACTTAAGAGAGTTTCACTTTAGATCAGTGTTTTTGAAGAAATTAGAGTCCAATAAAATAAATAAAGGAACTAAAATTGTGACTGTATCGCGAATACTTCTTCCGGTTTATATTTCAATTGCTGGAGTTAGTGTCAGCGCGATATTTGTGGTGTTAGAGGTCATGTACAACAGATGGAAGAGCCAATTGATGTATTGTGATTAGTGCAACCTTGCAAAGCAATTTTTCTTTTTTTAGTTATCGTAATCGTTGAATAGTATGTTGGTCTGTACATCGATCACACCAAGAAGAAAGCCTCACAAAACACTTAAGGACTGACGCAAAGACAACCTAACTTGTTATTTAATGTTAATTAGTTATTTAGATATTTCTGCTTATTCTGTAGTTATGTAATTAAATGTGTCATATTCTATATAATATTTTGTGTGTTTCTACTTCCATGTTTTCTTAACTTTCACCTATTAACTTACAAAACAAGAGGCAAAGCTCGCAGAATTACTTCCCTCAAAGAAACATTTGATTTGTAAATATTTTTTCTTGTTTCTTTTCATTACTTGATCGTTTAGGAGTTTCTTTCTAGTTATCTTCCTTTGTTTTTTTTTAAAGTAACATATAGTTCTGAGTATAGTTAGTTCATTTACAGAAAAAGTAATGGTAGTTTATATGGCTCATGCAACATCAGAAGCTATGTGTAAGATATATCGTTTGATATTAGAACAAAGGAAATACTCAAAACCCACAAATGGATATCACAATTGAAGGAATAGACCTGGAGACAGTCCAGAACTACAATTACCTTGGACATAATATAACCAGTGATGGAAAATGTACAACTGAAATAAACAAAAGAACAGAAATGGCAAAAAAGTAATTTTAATGTCATGAAGAACATACTAACATCAAAACAAATAACATCAGGGCTAAAACTAAGAATAGCAAAATGTTACTACATCTTCTCAATATTCCTATATGGTGCAGAAACATGGACATTAGTCAAGAAAACAGAACAGAGAATTGAAGCCTTTTAAATGTGAATATATAGAAGAATAGGTAGAATTGGATGGTAGGAAAAGAAAACAAACGACAAAGTCTTAAAACAACTAAAAATGAAAAGAGAACTACTAAACACAATTCAAACAAGACAAATGTGATTTTTGGGCCATGTTAAAAGACACAACAGCATATTAAAAGTAATCCTGGAGGGGAAAATACAAGGTAAAAGAGTCAGACCAAGACTAACATGGACGAGTAACATCAAAAGATGGACAAATCAGCCTATGACAACCTGCACCATCAAAGCAAGAGACAGAGCAGAATGGCGCTCGCTCCATGGTAGCCAACCTTCGTTGCGGAGACGGCACTCGATGATGATGATGATGTTCATCATCATCATCAGAAGGCTAAGTGTAAGATATATCATTCAATATCAGAAAGCTATGTGTAAGATATATCATTCAATATTAAAAGACTAAATGTAAGATATATCATTCAATATTAGAAGACTAAATGTAAGATATATCATTCAATATTAGAAGACTAAATGTAAGATATATCATTCAATATTAGAAGACTAAATGTAAGATATATCATTCAATATTAGAAGACTAAATGTAAGATATATCATTCAATATCAGAAGACTAAGTGTAAATTATATCATTCAATATCAGAAGACTAAGTGTTAGAAATATCTTTCAATATCAAAAGACTAGATGTAAGGTATATCATTCAATATCAGAAGACTAAGTGTAAGTTATATCATTCAATATTAGAAGAATAAGTGTAAGATATATCATTCAATATCAGAAGGCTATGTGTAAGTTATATCATTCAATATCAGAAGGCTAAGTGTAAGATATATCTTTCAATATTAGAAGACTAAATGTCAGATATATCATTCAATATCAGAAGACTAAGTGTAAATTATATCATTCAATATCAGAAGACTAAGTGTAAGTTATATCATTCAATATTAGAAGACTAGGTGTAAGATATATCATTCAATATTAGAAGGCTATGTGTAAGTTATATCATTCAATATTAGAAGGCTATGTGTAAGTTATATCTTTCAATATCAGAAGGCTAAATGTAAGATATCTCATCCAAAATCGATGGCTCTTCTTCTTCTTCTTCTTCTTCTTCTTTCCTTCCTCATCTGCCTTTCAACGTCGAGGGGAGATATAATTTACGGTCTTTTGCTCTTCTGTTCGCCTCTGCTGCTGTTATGTTTCCTAGTGCTTCCATTATTCAATCGATCCATCTTTTTCGTGGTCGACTCTTGGGTCTGGTGTTCTCACAACTTTTGCTGAAGGCTCGTTGTGTTGTGTTTTGTTCTTTCTGCCTTGTCACGTGAAGAAACCATTTTATCTGTTGTTTCCTTATATATTCTAAAGCGGCGGCTATTCCTAGCTTTTTTCTCAGTTCTTCATTTCTGATCTTATCTGTCAGACTGCTTCCTGTCATTCGTCTAACACATTTAATCTCTGTAGATGTTATTTTTCTTATTGTTCTTGCATCTAGGGTGCAGGTCTGATCGATGGGTAAGTGTAAGATATATCATTCAATATCAGAAGGCTAAGTGTAAGTTATATCATCCAATATCAGAAGGCTAAGTGTAAGATATATCATTCAATATCAGAAGGCTAAGTGTAAGATATATCATTCAATATCAGAAGGCTAAGTGTAATTTATATCATCCGATATCAGAAGGCTAATTGTGAGAAATATCATCCAATATCAGAAGGCTAAATTTAAGATATATCATCCAATATCAGAAGGCTAAGTGTAAGATATATCATCCAATATCAGAAGGCTAAGTGTGAGAAATATCATCCAATATCAGAAGGCTTAGTGTGAGAAATATCATCCAATATCAGAAGACTTAGTGTGAGATATATCATCCAATATCAGAAGGCTAAGTGTAAGATATATCATCCAATATCAGAAGGCTAAGTGTGAGATATATCATCCAATATCAGAAGGCTAAGTGTGAGATATATCATCCAATATCAGAAGTCTAAGTGTAAGATATATCATCCAATATCAGAAGGCTAAGTGTGAGATATATCATCCAATATCAGAAGGCTAAGTGTGAGATACATCATTCTCTATCAGAAGACAAAGTGTAATTATCTCATTAAATACCAGGAGGCAAATTGAATGATTTCTTATGGAACATCAGGAGGCAAAGTGTGAGAAATAGTGATTAAACTGACCCTAGTATAACGTTCAATAGAACAATATGAAAGATCAAGATGAATACTTGTTTTGGTAGCTGGAACTGGGGTGGAACAGAAATGGGAATGTCCCACCTGCAGTGCCAGCAATCAATTATAATATCTGAAATGTAAAGTCTAGCACTCCTTCACTTATTGGACTTTTCCAACATGCTATGAACTGTAATGAAGCAAATTATTCCCTGGTCACAGTTTCGCTCCTATAACTTTTAAAACATCAACACCCCTCATACAAAAGTAGCTGACAACCATTTGCGAAAGAAAGTAAAAGTTGTATAAATAAATGGATGAAATCGAACAAAGGGTACATACTCGTATATTTATAAACAAATCATCATCATTATCAAGTACCGGGCGTACTGGCGTAGGTGATCATGTCTCTCCACAACTTTCGATCTCGGCAGCTATTTATCATTTCTGTTGTTGACCTTCTGCCAAGCCATTCTCTGAAGCTGTCTGTTATTTTTTTTCTCTTTGCTTCCCTCTATCTCTTCATCCCTCATTTTTTCCAGTTGTTACAATTTATTCCAGTTGTTCTCTTCTCATTACATGGCCAAAAAATGATGATTGTTTCTTCCTAATATTGTAAATTAGCTCTCTTTTTGCTTTGGCCTCTCTCAGAACATCTTCATTACTATTCTTAGCTGTCTATGGTACTCTCAACATTCTTCTGTAAAACCACATTTCTACAGACTCCAGTGATTTTCTTGTCTGTTGTCCTATTGTCCATGACTCGCATCCATATGTTAAGACTGGCTCTACGTAACATTTAAGAACTCTTTTTCTTGTTTCTATTGTCAAAAATGGATTGCATAGTATCTTCCTCATTTTTTGGAAAGCTGCTTTTGCCTGAGTCATTCTGCATCTCATCTCTTTTGTACATCTTCCGTCTGAGGTTAACAAAGTTCCCAAGTATTTGAATTCATTTACCTGTTTTAATATTGTTCCACTTGTCTTTATTTTGCACTGAGGTGATGTTTTTTTTTCTTTGTTGTTACCATTACCTCTGTATTTTTGCTATTAAGGCTGAGTCCTTTATTTTTGCTTTCTTTCACTATAATGTCTAACATTTCTTGTAACTCATAAACAAATAACTTTGACAAATTGTGTACATTAAATTGTATGACAAGATCAGAAATGAAGTTTTATGCCAAGAGCTCTGAATAAGGGTCAATGTGCTATGACTTGATCATCATTGAAGCTACTGTGAATCACAGATTTGTTCAACGTTAAGATTACTCTGTGTCAAGATCTTAAAGGCTGCAATGAGTTTAGATTTGGATGTTGTTAAAGTTATTGTGCTGTTAATATTTATGACCGTTAAAGTTATTGTGTTTTTAATATTTATAGCCGTTACAGCTATTGTGTTGTTAATATTTATGACACTTAAAGTTTTTGTGTTGTTAATATTTATGACCGTTAAAGTTATTGTGTTGTTAATATTTATGACCGTTAAAGTTATTGTGTTGTTAATATTTATGACCGTTAAAGTTATTGTGTTGTTAATATTTATAGCCGTTAAAGTTATTGTGTTGTAATATTTATAGCCGTTAAAGTTATTGTGTTGTTAATATTTATGATCGTTTAAGTTATTGTATGACAGACATTGAAGATTAAATTACTTACAATTAAGATTACTACGCCGAGGCAATATCTAATCATGATGAATCGGCTTATCAAAATTTGATCACAATTCTATTTACTTCGAGTTACGTTTTGATATTTGTGGAATTACAAGGAGGCAAGATTTTATCTGCGGTTGCTGCGAGTTAAATTTTGATAGTCGTTGCGTCTATGGTTAATAAAGATTTGATCACAGCCTTTATGACAAATCAAGATTTTATTAAAGGCTTTATTACAAATCAAGACTTGATCACAGACTTTATGACAAATCAAGATTTTATTAAAGGCTTTATTACAAATCATGATTTGATCACAGACTTCATTAAAAATCAAGATTTGATCACAGACTTTATGACAAGTCAAGATTTTATCACAGTCTTTATTACAAATCAAGATTTGATCACAGACTTAATGACAAATCAAGATTTGATCACAGACTTTATTACAAATCAAGATTTGATCACAGACTTTATGACAAATCAAGATTTGATCACAGACTTTATTACAAATCAAGATTTTATCACAGACTTTATGACAAATCAAGATTTGATCACAGACTTTATGACAAGTCAAGGATCATCTTTGAAACTGATGCATTTCAAAATGTGATAATTAGGGTTCATGATAAGATAATAATATAGGGTTCAAAATAAGATAATAATATAGGGTTCATGATAAGATAATAATATAGGGTTCATAATAAGATAATAATACAGGGTTCATGATAAGATAACAATATAGGGTTCATGATAAGATAATAATATTGGGTTCATAATAAGATAACAATATAGGGTTCATGATAAGATAATAATATAGGGTTCATAATAAGATAATAATATAGGGTTCATGATAAGATGTGATAATTAGAATTTGTATGATCTAAAATATATCTAGTATGACCCAAAAAGCACGAAACAATTAAAAATGTACCGATATTTAACGCTCATTTGTTATTGAAAATGACGATAAATTATCAGCTGTTTCCTTTGCATCTGACTCCCCATTGATGTCTTTGTTGCTGAGCAATTTTTTTGGCGACGCATTTCTCTTCAGTTTTTTAAATGTTTTGTTGTTGACACATTTATTCTCCCTCAGTGTCAGCAATTACTTTCACTTCAACTCACTGCTTCTGTAATCATCATCATCATGTACCCTGCCGGTTGGCGTAGGCGATCATGTCCCTCCACAATCTTCTATCTACAGTGCATCGTATCAGTTCTGTTGTTGACTGTTTTCCATGCCATGACACCAAGTTATCCAGTATTTCTCTCTTTGTCATCCGCGATCTCTCTTTCCTTTTATTTTGCCAGTTGTAACCAAGTATTCCAACTTTCCTCTTCTCATGATGTGCCCAAAAAATGTTGATTGCTTCTTTCTGATGTTTTTTAAGAGCTCCCTTTTTGACTTCTGTAATGCGTTACCAAAATACAAAGGTTCTACAAGCACTATCAGAACAATTTATCAAAGGCAGAAAATGTTTGTAGGCCCTTACGTCGGGTTTATCCTTGTGACTGTGATTATTATTTTAAAAATATACACATACCACATCAGAAGATGTTTTACTAAAACACACTCATCTACTCAGCACACATTTTACTAATCATTCTCTTTCCCCAGACATCTACTCAGCACACATTTTACTAATCATTCTCAATCCCCAGACATCTACTCAGCACACATTTTACTAATCATTCTCTTTCCCCAGACATCTACTCAGCACACATTTTACTAATCATTCTCTTTCCCCAGACATCTGCTCAGCACACATTTTACTAATCATTCTCTTTCCCCAGACATCTGCTCAGCACACATTTTACTAATCATTCTCTTTCCACAGACATCTACTCAGCACACATTTTACTAATCATTCTCTTTCCCCAGACATCCACACTGCACACATTTTACTAAACATTCTCTTTCCCCAGACATCCACCCAGCACACATTTTACTAATCATTCTCTTTCCCCAGACATCTGCTCAACACACATTTTACTAATCATTCTTTTTTCCCAGACATCTACTCAACACACATTTTACTAATCATTCTCTTTCCCCTGACATCTGCTCAGCACACATTTTACTAATCATTCTCTTTACCCGGACATCTGCTCAGAACACATTTTCCTAATCATTCTCTTTCCCCAGACACCTACTCAGCACACATTTTACTAATCATTCTCTTTCCGCAGACACCTACTCACCTACCCAGAACACATCTGTTTTCATGGATCTTTTCATTACCCTGGACAAATTGGGCGAATTCTGCGAGCTACCTGGAGCATATTTTGGCTCATCATGTTTTCCGCCTACACCGCTTTCCTGGCTACAACATTCACAGTCAAAACTCCAGAAGTCTCACTGAAAACATTTCACGACCTGTCTCAATCAAAAGACTACACATTCGGAGGCGTCATCTTAACTTCAGCATTTATGAATATGTTCGTAAATTCACAAAATGACGAAACGCGAGAAACCTGGAACAAAATGTTGAAAGAGAATATACCTGACAACAGTACTGTACAAAACGTTTTGGGAGATCAAATTACAAAGGTTCTGGAAGGTCATTATGCTTTTATTTCAGGCAATTGTGTCACAAAGGGATTTTGCGATGATCAGTTTATAAACTATAGTACGGAGATTCGTGTTCAACTGATGGATATGCCGGAACTTCCCGATTTAGCTTACGTTGCCACGCCCAAAGAAATCTTTTACGACAGGGATCTTTACAGGGCGCTACTAAACCTTGAAGAAATGGGGATCTTGAGTTGTTTAAGAGAGACTCACTTCAGATCAGTGTTTTTGAAGAAATTAGAGTCTAATAAAATAAATAAGGAAATTAAGATCGTGACCATATCCCGAATACTTCTTTTGGTTTATATTTCTATAGCTGGAGTTAGTGTCAGCGCGATTTGTTTGGGGCTAGAGATCATGTACAACAGGTGGAAGAGCCATGTTATGTGAGCAGTATATTGTTATCTGGCAACGCAAATTTTACTTCTTTTTTTCTGAGGGTAAACCACGAAACGTTTGTTATTTTTAAAAATAATTTTTCTAACAGAATGTTGATCTATATATCCACCACACCCAAGGAAAAAAAATCTTTCATAACACTTTAAACATTTACAATGTTACTTGTCGTTTAATATTAAATGTTATATAGAGATTATTGCTTACATTGCATTAATGTAATCAAATAAAGTTTGTTTTATTCTATATTTTTCGACTGTGCGTAACTATGTTGTGGTTCTTTTAACGTTCAAGTATTGTGAAAGAGGCCACAGCAAAAAGAGAGCTAATATCCGATATTAGGAAGAAACAATCATCATTTTTTGGCCATGTAATGAGAAGGGAGCAGCTGGAGTATATTGTGATAACTGGGAAAGTTGAGTGACGAAGAGATAGAGGGCAACAAAGAAAAAAGATATCAGAAAGCTTAACAGAACGGCTTGGTAGAAGGTCAACAACAGAAAAGATAAATAACTGTCGAGATGGAAAGTTGTGGAGAGACACGATCACCTCCGCCAGCAGGCATGGTACTTGATGATGATGATCTACCAGCAGAACTACAAAAGAAAATAGCAGGTGTCGACTTTAAAATTTATCAGAAGATTATGGCTATCTCTTACATAGATCGTATCATAAATGAGAAGTTTCGAGAAGGATAAACTAGCACTAGAACGTGATGATCTTTCGACTATTGTGAAGAAACCCAAAATGAAATGGATTTACCACATATCTCTCTATCACCTGACATGACAAAGATTAATCTACAAGGAGGTGTGATAAGCGAGATAGAGAGGTAGGTGGAGAAAGCGATTGAAAGAAAACATAAAAGAATAGATAAATCTCTACTTGGCATCGTCCCAAAAACATGACTGAAGATAGAGAGGGATGGAGAAGTTTGACGATGTATGTCAATAGTACCTCAAAGACACCATGAGTAATGGGATGTTGACGAAGATAGAGAGGGATGGAGAAGTTTGACGATGTATGTCAATAGTACCTCAAAGACACCATGAGTAATGGGATGTTGACGAAGATAGAGAGGGATGGAGAAGTTTGACGATGTATGTCAATAGTACCTCAAAGACACCAGGAGTAATGGGATGTTGACGAAGATAGAGAGGAATGGAGAAGTTTGACGATGTATGTCAATAGTACCTCAAAGACACCAGGAGTAATGGGATGTTGACGAAGAAGACTCCATTTCTGCGGATCTGTCGGGAATCGTTTTCGTTGGAGGATACATGCAAGCAGCGTGTCCAGTGTAGTCGCTGAAGGATTTCTGGTAGGATATTTATATCACCTGCGATTCACGCATTCAACAATCTAAAAAGAAGAGACCAAACCTCAATCTTCAGACTGAGAACCAGTCATATACACTGAAGAACAACATCAATAGAATACAACGAAACCAAACTCCAGAATCTCCACTCTGTTAACACCCACATGAAACAGTAGAACATCGCATTTTTTTTACTGTCTAAAACTCCCTGACATGAGAGAAACTCTCCTTCCTCAAAGACCTGATAAATGGAACACCTTGTACGGAGCTACAAGGGAACTCAGAAATACCTGCAGATATAATTAAATGTTATTGGGCCAAATGACATCCACTCACAGGCTTTAGGTTTCATGACAACGACATTCACGCATTCAATCTCTGTCGCTGGCTGGTTATGCGCAGACGCTGGATCCGCCCTCTAAGTCGCTTCATGGCAATTATACCTAGCTAACTTCCAGCTCTCGAATGGTTCAATCTATCGTAGGTAAGTGTTAGTGTTTGCAATACGATCATCACTAAATGGGATAGTTCACATTACCTTTCTCCTTTCGTTACTGACAAAACAGGAAGATCTCAACACAGAGCACGTATATCGTAGTACCAGTGAGATTCCATGAACATCACAACAGTATCACAGATCGTTTTAGTAGTAGTTTTAGTATATATAGTCATAAACCGAAGCTTTAATGCTCTTATAACAATGTCTTCAGTAAAACATGACTTTAATGAATATAGAGCGTTAAGGACAGGACAAGCAGATGTCTACACAGTTTGTCAATGTCTGGAATCTCAAAATGTTCTAGTCATTAGATATAGACTTCAGTCAGTGGTGTCGTATGTTGATGCAAGACATAGTAATGCAGTATTTCTAGGATCGACAAACTACAACTTTTCCAGCAAGTCCCGGACAATTAAGAAAGCCATTGCAACTCGCTACATCACCAATCTGTCTGTCAAACTACTTGTATTGATACCGTAGCAACCCATCAGCATAAGCGCATGCTAAAGTCGACGTCATCAACTGTCGACAGGACACAACAACTGTTTCTTGACATTTTTTCTCAGAAAGTCACCAGAGAAAGAAATCAGCTTTGACCTCCCTGTTAATGCTGGAAGTCATCATCATCATCATCAAGTACCGGGCCTGATGGCGTAGGTGATCATGTCTCTCCACAACTTTCGATCTCGGCAGCTATTTATCATTTCTGTTTTTAACCTTCTGCCAAGCCATTCTCTTAAGCAGTCTGTTATTTTTTTTTCACTTTGCTTACCTCTATCTCTTCGTCCCTCAATTTTTCCATTTGTTACATTATATTCCTGTTGTCACACAACCTTGTTTAACACCCTGTTTTATTTGTTTTATTTTCATTCCCAATTGGTTTCCAGTTCTTATGGCCGCTGTTTGTTGCCAGTACATGTTCTTTATTATTCTGAGATCTTTTTTGTCTATGTTTATGCTTTCTAAAATGTTGATTATTTCTTAGTGCTTTACTTTGTCAAATGCCTTGGTGTAATCTATGAAACATAGGTGTAGATCTGTTTTCACCTCTATGGCTCTTTTTACTAAAGATCGTATGATATAAATGGCATTGCTTTTTCCTTTATCTCTACCAAACCACACTGTTCATGGCTAATTTCTGGACTGATTTTGTTTCGCACTCTTCGCATGATGATTCTTAGTAATATCTTACAGTCCATATATGTGGAAAATATGTGTGTTGGAATTTTATTCCCCATGGCTTCAATCTCTTCTTTAGTTATATTATTTGGTCCAGGAGCTTTGCCTGCTTTCATATTGCGCAAGGCGTCTTCCACTTCTTCTTTGAGTATTTCTGGTCCTTCTCCATTATCCTTAATATTTACTTCTGTTCGATCATCATTATAAAGATCTTTAATGTATTCTGTTCTTCGTTCCCTTATGTTTTCTTGATCAATCAACAGTTCTCCTTCCTTTGATCTTAAACATCCAGTTTTTGATTGCGTTTTTCTTCCTGCTAATTCCTCAATTTGTTTGTATACAGCTTTAGCATCTCCTTTTTGTTGCATTTCAATCTCTTTGCATCTCTCTTTTAGCCATGCTTATTTTGCTTCATTGCATTTTACTACAATTTCTTTATTTAATCTCTTATACTCATTTTTATTTTCTTTATTTCTTCTTCTTGTATCCATTAGCTGCAAAATGTCATCTGTCATCCATTTCTTACTTCAATTTGTCCTCACTGGTGGTATAAACTCTTTCGATGTTTGTTGCATTGATTCTTTTAGAATTTCCCAATGCCGGAAGTATTTACAATATAAACTGCACTTTGTTTAATAAATACTTGGCTTGTAATTATAGCGAAAACGCCAACCCTATCCACACAGATCCATCATCATAAATAGCTGCGATGTAATTATTGGAATTATTGGAATAAAATGTAATACACTGATCCATTGTGCTAATTAGTTTGTTTTCCTCTAAAAAGAGAAATGAAAAGAGCCCCATAACGTCACGTGGTATGTAATGAACTTGTTAATTCTCATCTCTTTTATAGAACTTCGGCCCTTTATTTTAGGGGTTATGTGGTCAGTATTACATCAGTGCCGTCTATCTTTCTCAGAAAAATCCATTACCAATTGCATGCAAAGAAAATGTGAAAGTAGTTGCCCACGATTTTAACCCGACTACTTATTCGTTATAAGCAATACTAAAAAAAGGAGGGAAAAAGTGATATGGTGACAGCTTTACGTGGAAATAGACGAAACAAAAGTCAACGTTTCGGCCGAGAGGCCTTCTGCTGGACGAACAACAAACACACAAAATATATATAAGGGTATATTAACAAATCTAACTACATTTTATTCCTCTTTTTTTTAGTATTGCTTTTATCATCAGCTTTACAGCAGCTTCGCATCTCTACGCATCTTGGTGCATCTTGATGCCTTTACCTTTATTCGTTATAACCTAGTTCACTATTCCTTTCTATTCTACTCTATTTATGAAATCAATTTCATTGCAGTAAGAGCATCCACATATCTGCTCTATGGTCCGTTTCACCATTTCTCAAAGTGTATGGAGACAGGTTGTTGTTGTAAGGAGTTGATTATAGATATATCTGCTTTCCCCACTAAAACTCTCGATGCACTCATAGTTCATTATCACAGAGCTACTGCTTTATTTTTTTCTGTAGAGCAACTGCACACGTGCCATTTCAACATCACTTACGTCACACTCAAGTGTATCGATTATCTTAACTGTGTTTTCTTTCTTGATTGCATGCCTCTTACCAAGTTGTTCAGAATACATCATATTTATGGTGGCAGGTATCTAGATTAAATCACTCAGAATACATCATTATTTTGTTTGATGGTTTCATGTATCTAGATTAAATCACTCAGAATACATCATTATTTTCTTTGACAATTGCAGGTATCTAGATTAAATCACTCAGAATACATCATTATTTTGTTTGATGATTACAGGTAGCTAGATTAAATCACTCAGAATACATCATTATTTTGTTTGATGGTTACAGGTATCTAGATTAAATCACTCAAAATACATCATTATTTTGTTTGATGATTGCAGGTATCTAGATTAAATCACTCAGAATACATCATTATTTTGTTTGATGGTTACAGGTATCTAGATTTAATCACTCAGAATACATCATTATTTTGTTTGATGATTGCAGGTAGCTAGATTAAATCACTCAGAATACATCATTATTTTGTTTGATGGTTACAGGTATCTAGATTAAATCACTCAGAATACATCATTATTTTGTTTGATGATTGCAGGTATCTAGATTAAATCACTCAGAATACATCATTATTTTGTTTGATGATTGCAGGTAGCTAGATTAAATCACTCAGAATACATCATTATTTTGTTTGATGGTTACAGGTATCTAGATTAAATCACTCAGAATACATAATTATTTTGTTTGATGATTGCAGGTATCTAGATTAAATCACTCAGAATACATCATTATTTTGTTTGATAGTTACAGGTATCTAGATTAAATCACTCAGAATACATCATTATTTTGTTTGATAATTGCAGGTATCTAGATTAAATCACTCAGAATACATCATTATTTTGTTTGATGATTGCAGGTATCTAGATTAAATCACTCAGAATACATCATTATTTTGTTTGATGATTGCAAGTATCTAGATTAAATCACTCAGAATACATCATTATTTTGTTTGATGATTGCAAGTATCTAGATTAAATCACTCAGAATACATCACACTAAGTATTTTGCTTTGAATATCTAAGACGTGGTTAAACTATACCAAACATGTATTATGTTTTGTTTTTCACAAATTGTATTTATATAGCGATCTGCTTAGAACATATTGTAATATTTGGCAATGTACCTAAACACCTACCACTCAGGAAACATCATAATATACGTTATGTTTCCACATATCTACATAGAACACACCATGTTACTTGTAACCATATATTTTAGTTATGAATTTTAAAAAAAATTCTACAAAACACAATTTCTGTCCACAGACATCTACTTATCTATTCAGAACACATCTGTTTTCATGGATCTATGACTTACCCTGGACAAATTGGACGTATTCTGCGAGCTACCTGGAGCATATTTTGGCTCATCATGTGTGCCGCTTATGTTGCTTTCCTGGCTACCACATTCACAGTCAAACCTGCAGAAATCTCACTGAAAACATTTCAAGACTTGTCTGAGACTAAAGACTACAAGATCTCCATAATAAATGCAAGCGCATCGTTTCCTAACATATTTACAAGTGATCCAAATGACACACTGAAAGCACTTTGGGAAAAGTTTCTAAAACCAAATACAAGAAACAATTTTACCTTTGATACGCCATATCAAAATCAGGCTAGAAGAGTTCTTGAAGGTCATTATGTATTTTTATCAGGCTATTGCATAACACTGGGCTCGTGCGATGATCTATTCTTAGATTATTTTTCGGAAATTCGGGTTAATCTAATGTACATTCCGGAACTTCCCGATTTATCATACCTGGCCACACCCAAAGATATATTTTACCACTGGGATCTTTACAGAGTGTTACTAAACCTTGAGGAAATGGGGATCTTAATTCATTTAAGAGAGTCTCACTTTAGACCTAAGTTAATGAAGAAATTAAAGTCCAATAAAATAAATAAGAAGATTAAGACCGTGACCATATCCCGAATACTTCTTCTGGTTTATATTTCAGTTGCTGGAGTTAGTGTCAGTGTCATCTGTTTGTGGTTAGAGGTCGTGTACAACAGATGGAAACTCACGTGTGGTTGAGTGTACGAGAATAAAGATTAATGAAAGCCGGCAATACAGATAACACCTTGAGATCTAAGTTTAATTTTTTTTTTTTAATACGATAATAAAGTGTTGTCATTATGTGGCGGTTTAAGAAAAAGAGATATTAATTATCCAAAACATATTCCTGGTTGTTAGAATGTATGTCTGTGTTTCAGTTACCCCCTGCCCCCTGAAATAGTTAAGGAGTTTTCCAATTACTATAAAACTCTCACATTTGCGACTAAGGCGTCATTTCAGCTGTAAAAAAATACAGCTGTTTTAGGAATAATCTTTCCACGCAAGAAATTAGTGTTTTTGAACGAAATAGTATCTAAGGTCTTCCTCCTGTTTCTGTCGCTATTTGCTGTTTCGAGGGGAGATATACTTTGTTGTGTTTTGCTTTTCTCTTGGCTCTACTGTGTTGTTTCTTAATGTGTCTAGTATTTCATCAATCCAACTTTTACGTTGTTCACCTTTGGGTCTGGTGCTCTCCTAAAGTTAGTTATAAGCTCTTTGTGTTGTATTTTGGTCTTTCTTTCTTATCACGTGGCCAAATCGCTCTATCTTATGTTTCTTTATTTTATTCTATGGCGGGGACTATTCCTAGCCTTTTGTCTCAGTTCTTAATTTTTGCTCTTATCTCACAGAATTTGTTGAGTCTATTTCTGCCTCGTGACAGTTGTTGTGTGACTACCCTTTCCAGATATTTATTTCCCCACTTGTTTTAATTGTCTTTCATCTATCGTTATGTTGATGTTCTCGTTCTCTTTTGATATGTTCAGGACTTCTGTCTTGCTAGTGTTGATTTGCATGTTTCATTGGTTACATGTGCTGTTACGTCTATCTGAAAGTTCTTGCAGGTCTTTTATTTTTCTTTCTCAAGGTTTAATATATAATAAAAAATAATAATATTTATTACATTGTTATGGGAACATCAATTCATTTCAATCTGTTAACGAAGCTAACTTTATTAAATCCTACTAATCAGTGACCTAAAAAAATGTAACTTTTTCATGTCATGTAAAATAATTGAAAATCACGTGGTTTACCATTTTGATATTTTTGTAAACATTTGAAAATTATTACACATGTGTGGAGTATGGCATATATATATATATATATATATATATATATATATATATATATATAAATATGTACAGTGTATATCAGTAAATCTTTAAAACGAAAACCTCTATAGACGCATTAATTTCTTATTTTTTTTACATAAATGTCAATAGTAAATATCACCTGCGGCAATTGTAGTGAGTTTGCAATTATTGGTTGTAATAATGACACGATTTCCATCGCCCATACTGACTGTAAATTAAATTTCGTGTCATAACACACATACATTGTAATGCCCATCAACTCATTATCTATATGCACGTTGTATGCATTGAAACCATCATTTGACATCGCATTACTATTGACTATATATATTCTATTTCATTATCATAATTTGGCGCCGTCTCCGCATCGAAGGTTGGATACCATGAAGCGGAATTCCGCTCTGTCTCTTGCTTTGGTACTGCAGGTTGTTATAGGCTGACTTGTCCATCTTTTGATGTTACTCGTCCATGTTAGTTTGGTCTGTCTTTGCTTCTTTTACCTTGCATTTTTGCTTATAAGATTACTTTTAGCAGGCTATAGTGCCATTTAACATGCCCCAAAAACCTCATTTGTCTTGTATTATATATACCAATATGCAGATGCAAAAGGACTTAAGAGATGTTCGGGCTGTTTTAGATACTGATGAAGAATTTGCATTTAACATATATTATCACATAGCGCACCTAAAGATATACCTTTTCAAGTGACGAATATAATTATTATTCGGATCAGTAATGTGAATTATCTATAGAGTAGCATTTTCTTGGCATATCCCAAACAAAACATCCCATAAATAACGTTAAAGAAGTACCGTTGTTAAACGACCAGGTTAATAATGATAGTATATGTCATTGCCGTTGTTGTTGTTGCTGTTGTTTTGGATACAGAAGATTGTGAGCTGACGCCCTTCGGCCTAATGCTGTGAAATTATATCTGCAGGTATTGCTGAGTTCCCTTTCAGTTCCGTGCACGAACTTCCGTCTACAAGATGGCGGATCTAGTCCACGTCCTCTCGATCGCTGCAGGAAATGCACCCAGGGTCTGATTAATTTCGGATCTTCTTTGCACTTTTCTGCGTTAGGGTCAAGATGATAATATGCTTGATACATCTGTGTTGATAAAGTGAGGTTGTAGGCCGACAACAGTCCGTTTTTGACGACTCAAGTGAAGTGAGTGAGACCTTCCACCGTCTAGACTTGGCCTGCGCTTTACGTCACACATTGGTGTTGTTCATGACCGTTGATGGTATTCTTTGACGCAAGTTATTTCCATGTACACATTAATGTAAACTACTTCGTCAGCCGCAGTTTTGTCTCTTTGGGGAATTTGCTTCGTGTTTTGTTCGTCGTTGGCTGCTTACACTAGAATAATCAGACATAAATCTAAATGGAACGAGATTAAGTGTTGAGCAACATTTGTGTGTACTACGTCATCGTAATGGTTCCCTAAAGCAAATCTTACGGTCTGCTGTTTGATGTGCGACGGGGATAATTTGACGACTAACTGTGTGTCTATATGTTCGGAATTGGAGTCATCAACGATGGCCTAACATCATCTAGTGCTACGACGATCATCGTTTTCAAGAGGACGTGACTTACCGGTATATGGGGATAGGCGGCAGGAACAATTGAAAGCTATGCATGAAAAGCGTTTCTTGTTGCAGTTTTCTCACATTACAAGTCGCATGGCTGTGTTAGTCACCTCTAGTGACTCGGGCAGACTGTGCTCGTAAACCTGGGAAGGCCGACCGTCTAAGGGCAGAATCCCCCCTACAGAAAAGATCATCTGCTGCCTTGCAGGAAGATTGGGGACAATCAAAGGCTAAGGAAAGCAAACCTGAATAAAATGCTGGCTGAAATCGGATGCACTGGGCCACTGGCGCAGAACACAGTGCAACGTTTTAACGGGTGTTTAGTCGGAGTGGATCTGGCAGACTCTAACTGTGATGTTCTGTCTGTGGGGGCGATCAACACACTTAGCCTGACAGATGACTTCATGTGAGAGTCTGGGATCCTACTCTGACTGAGTCCTGATCGCAGACAGACAGTTCCGTGCACGTGTTCCATTTATCAGGTCTTTGAGGGAGTAGAATTGCTCTGATTTCAATGAGCTTTGGACAGTCAAAAGGGCTATGTTCTACCACTTCATGTGGGTGTTCATAGAGTGGATATGCTGGAGAATGATATTATATCACCATACTTACATTCAGTTGAGATGAGCAGTATTTGTTTCTACTTTACTCTGTTCATGTGTGGCTATATCTGCCTAGTAAAGCTTAGAGAGGTATCATTTAGAGATTCAGAGAACGGTCACCTTATAGTCTAGATATATGGCATTCATATAATTCATATATTCATACATTCATACATCACGCTACGTTTTATTTTATCTTGTACTTCACTCTACATCACACTAGTTTGCTGCATAATTCTACCACTAAGAAAAGATCGTAGTATACTTTCTATTTTCGGAAGTCTACTTTGAACACGCCATGCTACTTTTAACAATACATTCTAATTAAGACTCTACAACACATTCTACTAAACGTTATTTGTCCCCAGATCTCTATGTACCTATTCAGAACGCATCTGTTTCCATGGATCTATGACTTACCCTGGACAAATTGGACGTATTCTGCGAGCTACCTGGAGCATATTTTGGCTCATCATATGTGCCGCCTACGTCGCTTTCCTGGCTACCACATTCACAGTCAAACCTGCAGAAATCTCACTGAAAACATTTCAAGACTTGTCTGAGACTAAAGACTACAAAATCGGAATCGTTGATTCAACATCAGCCTTTATCAACATGTTCATAATTAAGCCGAACATCACCTTAGGGGAACTCTGGGCCAAGTTTCTACAACAAAATACAACAGAAAATACTGCCTTTGATATGTCTATTCCCGATCAGGCTAACAGAGTTCTTGAAGGTCATTATGTCTTTTTATCCGGCTATTGCATAACACTGGGCGCGTGCGATGATCTATTCTTAGATTATTTTTCTGAAATTCGGGTTAATTTAATGTATATTCCGGAACTTCCCGATTTATCATACATGGCCACGCCCAAAGATATATTTTATCACAGGGATCTTTACAGAGTGTTACTAAACCTTGAGGAAATTGGGATCTTATGTTATTTAAGAGAGTCTCACTTTAGACCAAAGTTAATGAAGAAATTAGAGTCCAATAAAATAAATAAAGAGATTAAGATCGTGGCCATTTCCCGAATACTTCTTCCAGTTTATATTTCAATTGCTGGAATTGGTGTCAGTGTAATCTGTTTGGGGTTAGAGGTCATGTACATCAGATGGAAACTCACGTGTGGGTCAATGTAGAAGAGGAATATTATTTCAATCTGGCAAAACAAACAACACCTAAATATATCAGTTATTTTATACAAATTATTTGTTATGACTAAGTATATCTTTAAGAACTGTTTTATTACTTATCCAAAAATATATTCCTGGATGCTAGAATGTCTTTTAGTGTTTTCGGTCCCTCCAAGTTAAAGGAATTTCCAATCACTCTAAAACTCTCATATTTCCGACTATATCGTCATTTCAGTTGTAAATAAAATTCTATTGCCTGGACGCATATTATCTTTATTTCAAACTATGAACAACACTAACTAATTCATCAATTAACTGAAAAACGATGCAACTTAACAAGTTAACTAATTATTTAGTTGATTTGTTTATCAGGAAATTTTCGAACTAAATATCATAAATAGCTAGCATGCAAATAATTTAGTAACCATTAAATTTCCATGAAGAACTAATGAATGTTGCTTTGAAATTGACAGAACACGATCTTCTTCATCTTCTTCTTCTCTCACTTCACCTGTAGGCTCCATGTAAAGCATAAATCTTCCACAAATGTTTCCTACATTTTCTTGTTTGGTGCCATTCTTTTAAGATTATTCAATCTTCTTCTTACTGTCATGATCTCTACTTCCAAATGTCTTCTTCACATTAATCGTGTTCATTTAGTCTCGTCCACTGGGGATTTAAACCAAAAAAGGTGTGGGGTTGGGGCGAGGCGCGTCTAGTAATACTCCACGTTGACTTTTGTAGTGTGTATCCTGGGTTATCGCCTTTATGGCATCTTTATCCTTTAGTTTTTGACTGGTGCGTTCCCATAGTTCTGTGCTAGTTATTTTGCCAATTCATCTACACACTTATATTCTGAACAAACATCTGTTAAAGACATCCCTGTAACCGCATTGTAAATGACATGAAAATGATATCGTCAATTGTTTAAATACATATATAACTATACATACACTAGGGGTGTGCACTTTTTAAGACTTTTTAGCGCACAATTTTGTTTCATTAAAGTTTTGCGCATTGTTCCTCAAAAGGTTGGCTACACAATGTTGTATCCATGTTCCACTAAAACCTGGCTACACAATGTTATTTCCATGTTCCACAAAAGCCTTGCTATACAATGTTATTTCCATGTTCCACTAAATCTGGCTACACAATGTTGTTTGAGCCGCGATAGCTCAGTGGTTAGTGAACTGGAACACAAAGGACAAGGGGTAGGGTTCGATCCCAACCGACGGCTTCCGGGTTCACCCAGCCTTAAATGGGTACCGGATTTTTTCTGGGAAAGTAAGGCAGCACGGGCGTAATACCGACCACATTACCCCAAAAATCATGCGCTGAAGGTCTGTAAAATATAGGGTCACTAACACCATATTTCCCTATACGCCACTTGGCGTGACGGGGGTACTTTACTTTTTTACTTTTTATACAATGTTATTTCCATTTTCCACAAAAAACCTGGCTACACAATGTTATTTCCATGTTCCACAAAAGCCTTGCTACACAATGTTATTTCCATGTTCCACAAAAGCCTTGCTACACAATGTTATTTCCATGTTCCACAAAAGCCTTGCTACACAATGTTATTTCCATGTTCCACAAAAGCCTTGCTACACAATGTTATTTCTATGTTCCACTAAAACCTGGCTAAACAATGTTGTTTCCATGCAAATCCACGACTTCGTGCCATTTAGATCTTGGGGCCTGTGACCGTTCGCGGCACCACTCTGTAGGTTGGTCTCTCAGCCATCACTGTACTGTGTCGATGATTTCTCATCATAGTCTAATCGCTTTCGATCGATTGCATCTTTTAGAGGAATGAGTCAGAAGTTGCAAGATCTGGGTTGTAGGGAGGCTGAGGAAGATCTTTTCATAAACGTTTTGTGAGTTCTCTCGGCAGACTTTTGTGTGTGGACTCGGGCCGCCATGAAGGGACCCAACTGACACAAAACAGTTGGATTATTGTGTTGGCAGGAACCACACAGATGTCCTAACTGGTGGATTATTGTGCTGGCAGGAACCAAACAGATGTCCTAACTGGTGGATTATTGTGTTGGCAAGAACCACACAGATATCCTAACTGGTGGATTAATGTGTTGGCAGGAACCACACAGACGTCCTTAACTTGTGGATTAATGTGTTGGCAGGAACCACACAGACGTCCTAACTGGTGGATTATTGTGTTGACAGGAACCGCACAGATGTCCTAACTGGTGGATTAATGTGTTAGCAGGAACCACACACATGTCCTAACTGGTGGATTATTGTGTTGGCAGGAACCACACATATGTCCTCTAACTGGTGGATTATTGTGTTGACAGGAACCACCCATCAGAAGATATCCATGTTGTTTTGTGTATATTTTTGTGTGGAAATAATGTTCCGCCTGTAACTAAATTTTCTATTAAACATAATTCTATTAATCTTTCTCCATTCTGACTTGTAGTATCACAGCCTTCTCTCCCCATTACACGTTCCACTCCTGCGTTGTCTTTTCCCACTTTGGGCTTGAAGTCTCCCATTGCAATCAAAAGATCGTGTTTTGGTATTTTATTTATAAGTTGTTGTAGTTGGTTATAAAAATCGTCATAAACTTCATCATCAGCTTCGTTTATAGGCACATAGTATTGAATAATTGAAAGTCTTCCATATTTTGTTTTGTAGCGTGTTCGTATCAACGAATATTTACGGGTTCCCATTCTAATAAACTTCTTGCAGCTATGTCTGTCATCCTTATGTCTATTCATTCACTATGTCTGTCATCATTATGTCTACTCCTTCACTAAGTCTGTCATCATTATGTCTATTCATTCATATGCCTGTCGTCATTATACCTATTCCTTCACTATGTCTGTCGTCATTATGCCTACTTCTTCACTATGCCTTTCATCATTATGCCTACTTCTTCACTATGCCTGTCATCATTATGCCTACTTCTTCACTATGTTTGTCGTCATTATACCTATTCCTTCACTAGTCTGTCGTCATTATACCTACTCCTTCACTATATCTGTCGTCATTATGTCTACTCCTTCACCATGTCTATCATCATTATGCCTACTTCTTCACTATGTCTGTTGTAACTATACCTACTCCTTCACTATGTCTGTCGTCATTATGCCTACTCCTTCACTATGTCTGTCGTCGTTATACCTACTTCTTCACTAGTCTGTCGTCATAATACCTACTCCATCACTATGTCTGTCGTCATTATGTTTACTCCTTCAATATGTTTGTCGTCACTATACCTATTCATTCACTAGTCTGTCGTCATTATACCTATTCCTTCACTAGTCTGTCGTCATTATGTCTACTCATTCACTATGTCTGTCATCATTATGCCTAATCCTTCACTATGTCTGTCATCAGTATGCCTACTCCTTCACTATGTCTTTCATCATTATGCCTACTTCTTCACTATGTCTGTCATCAGTATGCCTATTCCTTCACTATGTCTGTCATCATTATGCCTACTCCTTCACTATGTCTGTCGTCATTATACCTACTCATTCACTATGTCTGTCATCATTATGCCTACTCCTTCACTATGTCTGTCATCAGTATGCCTACTCCTTCACTATGTCTGTCATCATTATGCCTACTTCTTCACTATGTCTGTCATCATTATGCCTATTCCTTCACTATGTCTGTCATCATTATGCCTACTCCTTCACTATGCCTGTCATCATTATGCCTACTCCTTCGCTATGTCTGTCATCATTATACCTACTCTTTCACTATGTCTGTCATCATTATGCCTATTCCTTCACTATGTCTGTCATCATTATACCTACTCTTTCACTATGTCTGTCATCATTATGCCTACTCCTTCACTATGTCTGTCGTCATTATACCTACTCTTTCACTATGTCTGTCATCATTATGCCTACTCCTTCACTATGTCTGTCGTCATTATACCTACTCCTTCACTATGTCTGTCGTCATTATGCCTACTCCTTCACTATGTCTGTCATCATTATGCCCACTCCTTCACGGTGTTTTCCATCTTCCCTTACTGAAAAAAACTATCATTTTATTATCAACGGATTTCTTGCCTGTTCCTAGCCAGCGCATTTCGCTTAATCCTAATTTGTCTAGGTCGTATCTATCTCGCTCGCGACTTGTGCTTGTTTCGTCGGCCATTGTTCGTACATTCCAGAATCCTATTTGTCTTGTTTTAGAACCGAAAATGCTTTCACTATTATCTACTGCTAATTTACACATTCTGTATCATGTCTACGTTTCACTCACAAAAGCGTTTTTATGATAGCGGCCTGTTAAACCTCTGATCAACGGTTCTATACCAAGTGGGAGAAAAACAAATCCACCATCTTGGGTCCAACCGGAAGTATTGATGACATTCACTATATATATGGTGTTTTTTACTGGCGGTCTGAAACGGTACACAGTTCCGGTATCTTTTTTTTAAATATTAAAGTTAAAATGTATTGACAGTAAAAATATACCACGTGGTTTTCGTGAAATTCTTCATGAAAATAAATTCCCAGATACACTCATCATCATCATGTACCCTGCCGGTTGGCGTAGGCGATCATGTCCCTCCACAATCTTCTATCCACAGTGCATCGTATCAGTTCTGTTGTTGACTGTTTTCCATGCCATGACACCTAGCTATCCAGTATTTTCTCCCTTTGTCGTCCGCGATCTCTCTTTCCTTTTATTTTTGCCAGTTGTAACCAAGTATTCCAACTTTCCTCTTCTCATGATGTGCCCGAAAAATGTTGATTGCTTCTTTCTGATGTTTTTTTAAGAGCTCCCTTTTTGTGTTGGCCTCTTTGAGAACTTCCTCATTGGTCTTTTTATCTGTCCAGGGAACTTTCAACATTCTTTTGAGAAATCCCATCTCTGAGGCCTCTAACCGTCTTTTCATTTGTTTGTCTACTGTCCATGATTCACTTCCATAGGTCAGAATTGGTTCTATATAGCACCGATGAACTCTCTTTCTCATTTTTATTGACATAGATTTGTTGCATAAGATATTTTTCATTTTCTTAAATGCTATTTTGGCCTGAGGTATTCTGCTTTTTTATTTCTGTGGTGCATCTCCCATCTGATGTAATTATTGTGCCCAAGTATTTGAAACGTTGCAGACACACTACGTTCTGTGAAGCATGTTTTAGCACGTTCTGTGAAGCATGTTTTAGCACGTTCTGTGAAGTATGTTTTAGCACGTTCTGTGAAGCATGTTTTAGCACGTTCTGTGAAGCATGTTTTAGCACGTTCTGTGAAGCATGTTTTAGCACGTTCTGTGAAGCATGTTTTAGCACGTTCTGTGAAGCGTGTTTTGACACGGAAGATTCACTAGAGTTGCATGCTTGTTTCTGGATTTTATGTTTGAGGACTTACTAAGTAACTGACGTTTCCCTATTGAATATGCTAGAAAATATATATACCTGACATGTAAAAAAAAAAAATAATAGCAGAGATGAATTTGTACCATCAAATTATGTCTCTTAACATTCTGAGATTTTACCTTCTCAAACACGCGACATGATATGTAACCTGCCTATGCTTTTTCTTTTTTTGATGTTGAAAAATTGTGTTTTATGTATTTGTGAATCATTAACTGGACGTGTATAGAATCGTGTTTTATGCATTTATGAATCATTATTTGGATGTGTATGACGTCGTGTTTTATTTTTTATGAATCATTATCTGGATGTGTATAAAATCATGTTTTATGTATTTATGAATCATTATATGGATGTGTATGACGTCGTGTTTTATTTTTTTATTTAACATTATCTGGATGTGTATAGAATCGTGTTTTATGATTCTGTGAATCAGGTTTATCCACCTATAAATAATTTTTATGTCTTAAGCAATCAGGTGTTAAATATTGTGAGTTGTATTTTATGTATTACATTATATATATAATATATATTTTTTATATTATATATATATATATATATATATATATATATATATATATATATATATATATATATATGTATATATTGTTTTATTTACTTGTCAGATGTAATTTATATATTTATGTCTAGATTATTTTCGCACTTGTAAAACAATAATCGTGTTTCGTGTATTTCTGAATTTAAGTATTTAAGAATGACATATTTCCGGTTGTGAATAGTGCTATATAAAGTGTTGAGATTTAACATGAAAAGACACTATAAGAGAAGAAACAACCCAAGATAAGCAGCCAAGCTAAACAAGTCACAACAAGTAGAAGTAGAAAGTGGTTATGTCCTCAGAATATATATATATATATATATATATATATATATATATATATATATATATTTTTTTTTTGCATTTGCCAGCTTTCATCTCTGACGAAGTCCCTAGAGACTAGGAACTGAATTTTGCGTGTTAATCCATTTTTCTCTGGCATGAGTCCCTCGCCGCACAGGTAGATAACTCCGTGTTCGGAGGTACTCATATTTTTTTCCCGTCGATGAGTCATTGACGTTTCAAGCCCGGTCTCCCTCCTGGGACCAAGGGTGGTTGCCGCAGAGAGAAATCATAAATAAAAATCCCATCCGGTTTAGCCGAGATTTGAACCCACAACCTCTCTGTCTCAAGACCGGCGTCTTACCTTGAGACCAACCAATCCCCCCTCAGAATATTTGAAGGAATTTCCCGAAAGCAGACCTTCATGTTGATATCAGGTGTTAAAACGTGGACGACTATAAGTAAATCTACAGGAACAATTAACAGGGAAGGCTCAATTTTGAACTTAAGAACTAACAAAAGAATTACAGGGTCTATCAATTTGTCTTACAACTACCTTGTACATACTATAACCAGTGATGGGAAATGTACAACTGAAATAAACAAAAGAACAGAAATGGCAAAAAAGTAATTTTAATGTCATGAAGAACATACTTACATCAAAACAAATAACACCAGGGCTAAAACTAAGAAGAGCAAAATATTATGTATTCACAACGTTCCTATACGGCGCAGAAACATAGACATTAGACAAGAAAGCAGAACAGAGAATTGAAGCCTTTGAAATGTGGATATATAGAAGAATAGGTAGAATTGGATGGAAGGAAAAGAAAACAAACGATGAAGTCTAAAAACAACTAAAAATGAAAAGGGAACTACTAAGCACAATTCAAACAAGACAAATGCGATTTTTGGGCCATGTTAAAAGACACAACAGCCTACTAAAAGTAATCCCGGAGGGGAAAATACAAGGTAAAAGAGGAGAGGAAGACCAAGATTAACAAGGACGAGTAAATCAACAGATGGATAAACCAGTATATGACAACCTTCACCATCAAAGCAAGAGACAGAGCAGAATGACGCTCCATGGTAGTCAACCTTCTTTGCGGAGATGGCACTCGATGATGATGATGATGATGATGATGATGATAAATTTGTCAACAGATATAGAGACTTTTGAATTATATTGTGTGTGCCGTCTTCGGCCCGTGATAAACATATGAACATTCAAGAATATATGACTATATTCGTTATTACACGACTGATTGTTAAGCACGTTGTGTGGTTTATCTTGTAATAATTCTAAACTATGTTCTAATTTAAAAACAAAAAGATAAAAATAGCTACCATTACTAGATTTGTCTTGAAGCTTACCATCTAAAATAAATATCCAAAATTTAAAAAAATATTTGTTGCCGTAGATGCAAAACAATAAGAAAAATAACCTCTGCAGAGATCAAATGTGTTAGACGAATGATAGAAAACAGTCTGAGAGATAAGCTCAGAAATGAAGAACTGAGAAAAAGGCTAGGAATAGCCCCCGCCATAGAATATATAAGGAAACAACAGATAAAATGGTTTGGCCACGTGACAAGGCAGAAAGAACAAGACACAACACAACGAGCCTTCAACAAACGTTGAGAGAACACCAGACCCAAGGGTCGACCACGAAAAAGATTGGTCGTTGGAATATTAGAAGCACTATGAAATATAACAGTAGCAGAGGCGAACAGAAGAGCAAAAGACCGCAAACTATATCTCCCCTCGACGCTGAAAGGCAGATGATGAAGGAAAGAAGAAGAAGAAGATTTGATGCCGTGAATACTTTTAGCATATAGTGGTTCTGTTTTCCAGGATACGAGGGAGTTCGTGACAATGAGATAGCCGGCAGGCTGACGGGTTATATACTGTCTATTGCTCGAGAAACCTTCAAAATGAACTTGACCGACATTGCGAGGTCTATAACTCTTTCAGTACAGAAGGTTATTATCAATTTAGCGGTAGAGATTTCAGAGACAAAATTGTTAATGTTTTTAAATATTAATCTACCTGTTTATATTTATCTAAGCCTTAACATATTATATATGAATTGTTAGATAATTAAACAAGAAATTATATTTCACCAATACCAAGATGATACAAGAATTATAAAAAGAATATGGTTAGGTGACAGTTTACACAAATCAAATTGAGAGTGACGCACTGTGCGGCTAAACGTACAAGACTGAATTCGGTTTGGCCCATGGTGCGTCATAATGTACATATGGAGTAAAAAGAACACCTCTTGCGTAAAAGCTGAGATCAACCCACATGTCAAATGAAAGGTGGAATATGGCACCACGAAGAGCGAAGGCAGGAAAAGCATCCTCAGCGGAAAAGAATTTAACGGTCAATGAGCATAGGACAGGAACAATCAGGAGAGGAACTCTTCGTGTGTTATTGGAACGGGCGACAGGGCGGATATGGGAATACCCTTACTGCTGTGATGCTAGTCAAAATTAATGTCTAAAGTCTTTTAACCGATTTCATGAATTGTCTGAACATTTCGTTACCTATTATCATTGTTGTGTCTTTGATTCCTAATAACGCAGTGTCTCTTGGTTGTGTAAAGTACAGCTATGTGTACAAATATAGATATTAAAAAAAATTGTGGTACTGGTATATTTATATATAATTTGAGTGCAATTCCTCAAAACAAAAATGTGTAAATTCTTTTCAATTTCAATGTGGTCAACAACAATACTCTAGTTTTTTCCATGTCTAATATATTTCTTTCGACACCCGCGTTATTTTCTTCCTTTAACCCTTCCTGAAAAAAATGTTGTGTGTTCGTTCTCCTATTTATTTTTCCCGTTTATTTGTCCATGTCACAGGATTCTCTCAAATATCCTATTTATGTTTTTCCTTATAATTCCTTCCTGATCAAGCCGATCTCGCTCGTCCACTCAACCCTCTGTACACCCATTCACCTCAAAAAAATCTCTGGGAAGGTAATTCTATACCACCTATACATATCCATAACAAAGATAATTGATTTAACGCCAGCAAATGACGAGCACAACAAAACTGACAGTAAGATCATCTCAAGCACAAGGGTTCTCATAATATATGCAACGGTACTTTCTGTAGGAAATGTCCTCCTCTAGACTATATATATTTTCAGCGCTGTTTTCAATTCCGTGGAAATCATTGGAGTGATCTCAAACAAATATAGATTTCAGTACAATTTGTTTTAATGATATATGCGATTTAGTGTAATATATAATATATTTTTAAAAAAAGTAAAGAGCCCCCGTCACGCCAAATTGCCCATAGGGAATATGGTGTAAGTAATCATAAATTTTACAGACCTGCACATGATTTTTGGGGTAATGTGGTCGGTATTACGCTCGTGCCTCTTTACTTTCTCAGAAAAAATCCAGTACCCATTTAAGGCTGGATGAACCCGGAAGCCGACGGCTGGGATCGAACCCTACCTCTTGTCCTTTGTAGTCCAGCTAACTAACCACTGAAATATCGTGGCTCCCTAATATATAATATATAGTCCTAGGTTAAGTGGATCTCGGCAAAATTAAGTCAAATAATCCAAGTCAACAACGAAATATATTGTAGTTTGTCGTAAAATTACGTCATTTCTTAAACCACATTCGTGTTTTTTATGTTAATATTGAAATTAACGACATCATTTGCTATCATGATAGCGTTTCTGAAAATACAATCATATTTTATATATATATATATATATATATATATATATATATATATATATATATATATATATATTGTTGCATTGTCACACTTTATACTTTTAAAACATTGAAGTAGATGATAGTGATTTGTACTGTCATAAGTTAGTTTTCTCGTGTTGAAGGCGATGTCAGTGTTTTTGTATTATAATAAGTTGTTCTATAGTGTCGAAAACGATGTTATTGCGGTTTGTACTGTCATAAGTTATCTTTCTAGTTTTGAAAGCGTAGTTATTGCGTTTTGTATAATTGTAATAAGTTATTTTTTTCTAATTGTGGAAGCAACTTATGAGGTGTACTGTCGAAAATTTCATATTCTAATGTTTTGAAGTTGTTTCCTTGTGAGTTGTAACGCAAAGCATTTCATATTCAAGTGACGGTATTATGAATTGTCATGCTAAAAATTTCGAAATCTGTTTTTTGAAGTAACGTAACAACAGCGGTGGACTTTCTGAGGCAAAAGAAGGAAACGACTGCTTTATTATTTTATCGGCATACAGAGCGCAATCACATTCTAGCTTTTTAATCTGTCATGATATAGTTGAAGAAATTCAAGCCGTTACTTATAGATAGCCTTCATTATTTATTGAGATGAGACTCACTACAACACAACGACTAGTATCAAAATTTCTATGTGTATGAGAACTGGGTAAGCCATTTCAGCAATCAACACCCTGGTTGCCACAATAACAGTGGTTCAACTAATAAGTTGGCCTTTCCTCTCTTTATCGTAACATATAAAGTATAGCAAGAAGAAGATCATTAACTAAAACCTAATTAAAACTCTGTCCTGCGTTTTTATATTTTAAAAAATGAACAAAACTGAAAGAGATATTAATTAACAACGAAACCAAAATGTTTTTCATAATATATAATGGAAAAAAGCAAGTTATTAGATGTAATTATGATAATAATTTAAGGCAATAATTGAAGGATCTAATCCATGTAGCGTAAATTACAGTCATCTTTATGTCGGAAATTATCAGGCTAAAGGTCAACCTCAAAGTTCGGTTTCATGTTCTGGCCTCCTCAAGTTTCGAACCCACTGTTCTCTGCTGTGTCACAATATGTTTGTATTGTCACAAAATTAGCATTTTAATGTTCAAACATGAAACCATTGTGTGCTGCATTGTTATAAACTTCGTATTTTAAAGTTGAAAGTGACTTGCACTTTTGTAAACTTTAATACATTTCAAAGCAGTTTCTTTTCGCTGTCATTATTTCATTTTCTAATGTTGAATGTGATTCCATATTGTATTTTACAGCCATAATTTCCCTTTTCAAATATTAAACTTTATTTTAGAGAGCGATGTACTGTTATAATTGCCTGTTCCTAATTTGGAAACGAATGTGTGTGAACTGTACTGTCATTAGTGCGTTTTCATAATTTTCAAACCCGTACAGTTAATTGCCGTAAAATTCCCGTTCACAATTAACAGGATATACGAGTCACATTATTTGCTATGTGTCACATTAACAAAGTTTAAATATGCAGTGAAACACTTTATTAAATGTTTCGTTGGGAACCAAAACTGATGCCCGGTTTGTTAAATTTAATGTTTGGTAAATCAATCAACTAAAAATATATATTTAACAGGTTTCTGTTGAAATTTGCTGATTGTTAGATTAAAGCATTGTTTCTTGAAATTGTTAGATTACAGCATTGTTTCTTGAAATTGTTAGATTACAGCATTATTTCTTGAAATTGTTAGATTACAGCATTGTTTCTTGAAATTGTTAGATTACAGCATTGTTTCTTGAAATTGTTAGATTACAGCATTGTTTCTTGAAATTGTTAGATTACAGCATTGTTTCTTGAAATTGTTAGATTCCAGCACTGTTTCTTGAAATTGTTAGATTACAGCATTGTTTCTTGAAATTGTTAGATTACAGCATTGTTTCTTGAAATTGTTAGATTACAGCATTGTTTCTTGAAATTGTTAGATTACAGCATTGTTTCTTGAAGTTGTTAGATTCCAGCACTGTTTCTTGAAATTGTTAGACGCGCTTTTAAACGATAAAACTGTTGAAAATTTTCATGCAATTGACTTTTAATTACGTTGTGCTAATAAAAAAAGAGTTTTTAAATGTTATATAGAGCCAGTCTTAACATATGGATATGAATCATGGACAATAGAGCAACAGACAAGAAAATCACTGAAGTCTGTAGAAATGTGGTTTTACAGAAGAATATTGAGAATACCGTGGACAGCTAAGAAGAGTAATGAAAATGTTCCGAAAGAGGCCAAAGCAAAAAGAGAGCTAATTTCCAATATTAGATAGAAACAATCATCATGTTATGGCCATGTAATGAGAAGAGATCAACTGGAATATATTGTAACAACTGGGAAAATTGTGGGACGAAGAGATAGAGGGAAGCCAAGAGACAAAATGGGAGCCGCGATAGCTCAGTGGTTAGTGAACTGGACTACCACGGACAAGGGGTAGGGTTCGATCCTAACCGACGGCTTCCGAGTTCACCCAGCCTTAAATGGGTACCGGATTTTTTTCTGGGAAAGTAAAGCAGCACGGGCGTAATACCGACCACATTACCCCAAAAATCATGTGCTGAAGGTCTGTAAAATATAGGGTCACTAACACCATATTTCCCTATACGCCACTTGGCGTGACGGGGGTACTATACTTTTTTTTTTTTTTACAAGAGACAAAATACCAGACAGCTTAAGAAATGGCTCAGCAGAAGGTCAACAAAAGAAATGATAAATAACTGTCGAGATCAAAAATTGTGGAGAGACAAGATCACCTACGCCAGCAGGCCCGGTACTTGATGATGATGATAATGATGATGATGATGATAATGATGATGATGATGATGATATCTTTAACTTATTGTCTCCCATACTGGGAAATGCTGAGAACCACTGCTGGAAGAAACATAGCAGAAACATTGAGACGGTAATCGATATATCTCTTCTTTGCTTGTCGTACAAAGCTGAACAGCGTAAACACAACATTTGCATGTGTCCAACGTTGCACATGTCAAGAGACAGACACATGAGCGTGGACTGTAATCCTCTTCAAGGTTTAATACGAATATCGAAATTATTGAATAGACAAAGAACAAAATAAAATATGATAACTTTCACTGTACTCTTGTTTAAGCAGATCTTTTTGTTGACAAGCACATGTTTTGGATTGAAATTTATAAGATAACATATATTTCTATCAAATAACTTCTGGCAGCACAATGAGGATAATTTTTCTTAAGTGGAGATTATTTTATTGCAGTGTTTGTATTTGTGCAATGATATCAGACAGATTTGGAACTTGGAAAACAGCCAAATATCCGTTATCCGCTTCTTCTTTTGCTTTGAAGCAAAATTCTATATTCCATAAGATATATATTGAGGAACGGTCAATACGATAAGTTTGTCAAATAACTCATTTATCCTTCAAATAAATCCTTAATATTGTAAAATAATGTATACAGTGATATCTCAATGATGTTATCCTTATAATAAATTCAATGTAAGCTTTGTTATCATCATCATCATTAGATGGACTATCTAACAATGGATTCTAGTATATATATAACAAATGAACGTATTTTAAAACCATATATAACAGATAACTAAACTTTAGGTCAAAATTTGTGTTACAAGATAGTAACTGTAAAAATTAGTTAAGGATGACGTTTTTACGTATTTCTATTATTTTTGCTGATGTTATATTGAGCTCGATTTCTTATTTCCCGCTTCTGAACTTCCATCACGGCTGCGTTGGGTTGGTGGCCAACAGTTCGCGTCTTCCTATATACCAGGAGACCTCAGAGTGGTCTTCATTAATAAGCATTGCTCTAGAAGTTGTACAAAAACAAAATAATTTGAGCGAAGCGCGGGTTGACTTATCCAGAACCTTCCTTCTCGTTGTTTTAAACGAGCACAGTTTATGGCAACCAGCCTTGACATTCATTAATACAATCTCCAGCGTACTTCCGGTGGCTCAAATCATTCACTTTACTCTAGGAACAGAATCGGCCTTCTCTGACATCGTTAAAACCTTTGAAGATCTTATGGTAAATGAAATATATATCAACACGGTAGTAGTGCTGGCAGATGATATCACACAGATAACACATTTATTAGACAAAGTTTCTAGTACAAGGAATTTAATATGGACTTCCATAATTCACATAACAGAATGGATCATTCTATATCCGAACGCTAAATTACAGTCAACAATTCAGATCAAACATTACACACTTGACTATATAACTCTTGTTTACTCCCTGAATATAAGTGTAAACATCGTTGCTCAAAAATCTAGGACAACTAATTTCAAAACTGTAGTTCACATACATACAAATTCACATACAGAAAATAAGGGAGAAGAGACAAATAAGTCAAACTTCAGCCTTAAATATTTCCAGAGAGATTTGATTATTTGTACAACAAAGGTACGGTTACATCCCTTATTGCATCTCAAATCAAAGAAGTCAGTAATGGCTAATCTACAAATACCAGCAGCTCTTCCTCTCAATGCGTATTCGAGGACTGTATCAGTGAAAAAGGAGGGAAACAATACAGTATTTGATGGCTTCAGTGTAGCTCTTATGAAGCTCTTTGCCAATGCTCTTGGGTTTAAACTCACGTTTGTTTATGTCTCAGACGGAGGTGACTATGGTGAGGTCCTACAAAACAGATCTGTGACTGGAGTAACAGGTATTGTTTTATTGTTATATCACCGGTTACTGCGTATATTTTGTTACAGATGAACTCTTCATACTGTTGTAAATAGAATTAATAAATCACAGTCATGGGATCTCAATTAGTTGTTAGTTTTCAGTTAGGTCTGACGTCACAGAAGTCGGGGCCTTCTAATGTCCACTCTGTCGTCCGTTCTATCGTACATTAATTAAACATACTGCTTTCTTTTCCCTGTGTATATTTTTTCCTGATCGCAGCTACCTTTGTTTCATTTATCGAAGTCAATGCGTATTGTGGAGTAAAGATGTAATTTACTTAAAAATAATATATATTTCAGTGCAGTTAATGTGTCATTCAGGTTATACATATATATATATTTAACTGCACTAAATGTGTCATTCGCGTTAGACATATATATATTTAACTGCAGTAAATGTGTCATTCACATTAAAATCATATATATTTCGTTGCGATTAATATGCCATTTACGTTAGAATAATATATATTTCGTTGAAATTAATGTTTTATTTACGTTATAATAATATATCATCATCATCATCAAGTACCGGGCCTGCTGGCGTAGGTGATCATGTGTCTACGCTAAGTTCGATCTCGACAGTTATTTATCATCCCCGTTGTTGACCTGCCAACCCATTCTCTTAAGCTGTTTGGTATTTTCTCTCTTTGCTTCCCTCTATCTCTTCGTCCCTCAATTTTCCCAGTTGTTACAATATATTCCAGCTGTTCTCTTCTCTTTTCATGGCCAAGAAATTTAAAAAAATGAACAGATAAAAATAAGATAAAATGGTTTATGAGCACTGGATAAATAAGATAAAACGACAAAAACACAACGAGCCTTTAATAAACGAGAACGTACGACTCAAAGGTCGTCATCGAAAAAAATGGAAAAGAAATAAATATGAAAGTGCTGTAGTGATATCTATAACGATATTCTACAAGAAAAGAAAGAAGGGAGATATTGAGATAATTACAAAGTGCAAATCGTTATAAGTAATTAAATAACTAGTTATACATGTGTGCGTCTTTATAAATAATTAAATAACTGGTTATAAATGTTTGTCTTTATAAGTAATTAAATAACTGGTTATAAATGTGTGCGTCTTTATAAATAATTAAATAACTGGTTATAAATGTGTGTCTTTATAAGTAATTAAATAACTGGTTATAAATGTGTGCGTCTTTATAAATAATTAAATAACTGGTTATAAATGTGTGCGTCTTTATAAATAATTAAATAACTGGTCATAAATATGTGTCTTTATAAATAATTAAATAACTGGTCACAATTGTGTGCGTCTTTATAAATAATTAAATAACTGGTTCTGAAGTAAGGCATTAATTCTCACCTGACAGGGAAACTCGCCAGACGGGAAGCAGCAATAGCGGCACTTGTCTCCAGACTTGATAGCCGTCAGACAGTCATTGATTTCCTACCGACAGTCCTCTTGGAGGAATCTGCCAATATCGTCTACAGGTAATAATTACCTATGTTATTGCCGTTATCGTTTTTGCTGCTGATTTTCTCCTTTTTTATAATATTTTTTTTTTCATAAATGGTATGTTCTGTTCAGCTCTGTAGGGTAAGCTGCAGATCGTGAGAACGCACACCTAATACCTCTCTTTCAGGTATTAAAAATTAACATAGAGAAATAGCAGTATCACTTTGCCAACTAAACCGTTTCAGTGACTATCACAAATAATACAATAGCATCGACCTTGTATCAAATAACCGGTAACATAAATAATGAAATAGCATCGCCCTGATACCAAATAACCGGTATCACAAATAATACAATAGCATCGTCCTTATATCAAATAACCGGTAACATAAATAATACAATAGCATCGTCCTTATATCAAATAACCGGTATCACAAATAATACAATAGCATTGTCCTTATATCAAATAACCAGTATCACAAATAATACAATAGCATCGTATTTTTAGTATCAAAATACACGACACATTTTTAGTATCAAAATACACAACACATTTTTAGTATCAAAATACACAACACATTTTTAGCAAGTCCAAATAAGAGAAAAATTCAAGGCATTTGAGAGCTGACAGTAAGATAAACAATGCAATTTGATAAAGAATAACCGTGTAATGGTATTTTAAAACTGAACAATTAGGAAAATAGAACAAAATATGACGTTTATGCCACAGGCCTTATACCCGAAACAGGACAATAAATGAACACAGTCCGCTTTTTGTTCAAGACGAATAACGGACAAAAAATGATGACAGATTTACAAGGAAGGAACACAACACAATACTGACGTTTCGGCCTGTGGCCTTCTTCAGAATACAAGGACAACGACAACAAACGGTGAAGCACAATTATCTATAACTACATGTTAGATGATCAAGTGGAGGGCTAGGAAAGTAGGATGTAGAAATAAGAAAGGAGAGAGAAATGAATACTACATGAGGAGAGGTAGGATGGGCGTCAAGATATATAAAATGGAAAGCGAGAAAGAGAAAAATAAAAATGTATCATAAAATGCACTTAGCTTCGAGCAGCAATATAGATAATTGTGCTTCACCGTTTGTTGTCGTTGTCCTTGTATTCTGAAGAAGGCTACAGGCCGAAACGTCAGTATTGTGTTGTGTTCCTTCCTTGTAAATCTGTCATCATACTTTGGAGTGTTTAGCACACCCTACCACTGGCTCTCTGCTACCAGCTTTACCGCAGCATTGCAATTATTTGCCTGTTCCCTAACAGACAAAAAAGTCCGGAAGTGTTAGAAGTTGCCAGGACTTAATACGGTCATCCTGGTCACATGATCAACTGTTTATTTGTTTTCCTTGCCTTGTTTCTGATGAAGGCCTAAAGTAGAAACGTTATATTTTGTTCTGTTTTTCTATTAGTTTAGTAGCTTAATACATTTTACGTTAATTTTGTTATATATTTTTTTACCAGCCTTAATCGCTGACCAGCACGATATTTATATGTTTGCATATCGCCAATGTAAATTGATATCATGGGATATGATTTATTTACACTTGCTCCTTCTACCTCCTAAATATGACTTAATCTCATTGTCAAAAACATTGTATCTTGTTTTATTTTTTCTCCGTGACAAACAAATGAAAAGACGATTAGCAGCCACAGAGGTGGGATTTCTCAGAAGAATTTTGAGAGTTCCCTGTATCGAAGAAGAAATTCTCAAAAAAAAAAAAAAAAAAAAGGCCAGCACAATATGGGAGAGCTTAAGAAAACTGAGAATGGAACAATCAACATTCCTCGTGCACATCATGAGAAGATAGAATTTTGAATAATTGGTCACAACTGGCAAAATAGAGGGAAAGAAAGATCGCACAAAGAGAGTAGATAGTGGATAGCTTGGTGTCATGGTACGGGAAAACAGTCGCCAACATAATTGATACGATGTACTGTGGATAGAGAATTGTGGAAGGACATGATCGCCTACACGAACTGGTATGATGCAATATGATTCGCCATGTAGTTAGTTGAATGTTATTTTGATTGATTATATAGTTAGTTGAAATTTCCCTTATGTGTGATTGAATGTTCCCTTATGTGTGTTTGAATGTTCCCTTATGTGTGGTTGAATGTTCCCTTATGTGTGGTTGAATGTTCCCGTATGTGTGATTGAATGTTCCCGTATGTGTGATTGAATGTTCCTTATGTGTGGTTGAATGTTCCCTTATGTGTGGTTGAATGTTCCCTTATGTGTGATTGAATGTTCCCTTATGTATGATTGAATGTTCCCTTATGTGTGATTGAATGTTCCCTTATGTGTGGTTGAATGTTCATTTGATTGGTTGTATAGATAGTTGAATGTTCCCTTATGTATGATTGAATGTTCCCTTTTATGTGGTTGAATGCTCCCTTATGTGTGATTGAATGTTCCCTTATGTGTGGTTGAATGTTCGCTTACGTGTGGTTGAATTTTCATTTCATTGGTTGTATAGATAGTTGAAATCTCCCTTTTATATGTTTGAATGCTCCCTTAAGTGTGGTTGAATGTTCGCTTATGTGTGGTTGAATGTTCTGCCAGTGTATCTCCCTAATTTAATTTACTCACGGAGAAGTCACAGGACTGTGATGCAGACATCTTCTGCCTCAGTTTTCGCCAGTACACCTGCGTTGGATTAGTGTGATATGGAGCATTTTCCAACCGCCGAATTAAATCAAAGGAGGCGCGATAGCTCAATGGTTAGTGAACTGACTTTAGTCACTATTATGTCCGTGCTATTTAACGTCTTAGAATTAAAAAAAAAATAAAGTACCCCCCGTCACACCAAGTGGCGTATAGGAAAATATGGTGTTAGTCACCCTATATTTTACAGACCTTCAGCACATGATTTTTGGGGTAATGTGGTCGGTATTACGCCAGTACTGCTTTACTTTCCCAGAAAAAAATCCGGTACCCATTTAAGCCTGGGTGTACCCAGAAGCCGTCGGTTGGGATCGAACCCTACTCCTTGTCCTTTGTAATCCAGTTCACTAACCACTGAGCTATCGCGGCTCACATCTTAGAATAATTATAAAAAAGTTCAGTAAAAACTAAAGTCAAGTGGGCGAGCTCGATCCTTATTGACGACTTCCGGGTTTAACTAACCTTAAATGGGTACCCGATTATATGAAGTAGCACGGACTGACCAGAATGCTCCCAAATAAATGTGCTGAAGGTATATATAAAATATTGACTCATAAAGATGAAAAAATGTAAGCAGAAATAAACAAAAGAACAGGAATGGTAAATTTTAACGATATGAAAAATATAGCCACATCAAAGTAGAGAACATTGGAATAAAATCTATAAACATTGAAAGATTATATAGACTCAACATTCTTTTACAGTGTAAAAACTTGAAGATTAAGTAAGAAAACAGAGAATAAAATCGAAGCCTTTGAAATGTGGATTTTTGGTGAAATGCAACCAAAGCTATGAATCAGTTGAAAATAAATTTAGAAGAACAACTTAACACAATTTGTATAAGACAAAACTTTTTGAACATATGAAGAGACATAATGTAGAAGCGGAGGATGGAGAGAGTAGAGGAGAAAACAAAGACGAGAGAACAATCCAGAAGTGAGGGGGCAGATAGGCGAGACGAGAGAATGAGGTCCAGGAGGAAAAACACATTAAAACGAGGTCATGAGAAAAATAAGTAGAGGATGGGTCAAATTCACGTGCGAGTCGTGAACGGCCATCTCCAGAAGTGAGTGGGCAGATAGACGCGTAGGTGTAAAAGAGGGAGGAATGGAGAGAATAGAGGAATAAACAGACGAGAGAACAAGGTCAAGGAATAAAGACATTAAGACAAAGTCAGGAGAAAAATGAGACTATCGGTCGATATTCACGTGCAAAACAAGGAAGGTCATCTCCAGAAGTGAGTGGGAGGACAGACGCGTGGGAAGTCAATTTTGATTGGCTAACAAGATCCAAATTTAAGAGATAAACACAAAAGATTGGAAGAGATATTGGGAGAAGCACTCGAGACGGAACACTTGGAGAAATGTAGTCGGCAGGAGCACACGCGCTTGTTAGGACCAGGGCGACCATGAGGTCGGACCATAGGGAGGTTAAACCTTAGCCTAATAGAATTAGACGCAATGTAAATTAGTACGTGAGTTGGAGTGAAGCACTTTGAAGGGGCACTTGAGACTTGGATACCGAACACTTGGAGAGACTGAGATGGCAGGGAGTGACGATCTAGAGTAATAACACCAAGCAAGTGTAATAGAATTACAACCAGCACGAACACGCGATAGTTAGGAGATGCAGAGACTAGTGAAGAACATTTAGGCGGACAGATTAGTAAGTAGCACTATTAAGAGAAAGTTAGCAACGGTTGCCAAGAGACAGCCGGGCCGGTAGGAGTTGGATAGTCTGGGAGGGGGGCATTCGATAGGAATGGTCCACATATAGTGTAGATGCGAGTATGAATGCGTTAGAGCCCAGAGATAAGTGTTAGGCCGATAGACTGAAGAAATTGTAAGAGTGCACTGTAAGTGTGTGACCTGTCATATCCATTGTGGAACGAGAGTCCGATGTGACAGGAATAAAAATCTGAACAAATACTTATATCCAGGTGTTATTATGTGTTACACAGTTGCATTTATCTAGCCTAGCGTCAGCCCTCGGGGACGAATCATAACAGCAGTAAAGTTGTCGCGGAAACACAACGTGAAACGGTCATCATAATAAAAACGAAGCACTACGGGACGAGACAAGGTCAAGGCTAAGACGAGCGTCCAGTTAGCCCGGAACGTGTTGGCCTTATTGTAAACAGCTAGACCCGCACATTCCAGCGGAGGTCAAGTACGCACGAGACTGACCGGTCGGTGAAAGCCGCCCGTAAAGTAAACAAAGTAACGATCGATATATATCGACACAGTGTGCGAGTAGAACGCGCATCACCATCATCATCATCAGCTGACAGTGATAGTCATGATAACATCTGACGTCTGCTGCCCACAAGTAAATAAACGAAATAACTTCGTCCTGATACAATAATACTGTACTAAAAATCATTTTGGAGGAGAAAGTACAAGATAGACGGCGCAGAAGTTAGACCAAAATTAAAGTAGACTGATAATATAAAAAGATGAACAGGTGAACCTATGCCAACTTGCAGTATCAAGGCAAGAGACTTGATAAATTGATAGAGTGGTGCTCCATTGTATTCAAACTTTGATGTGGAGGCGTGACTCAAAATAACTTGCAGTATCAAGGCAAGTGACTTGATAAATTGATAGAGTGGTGCTCCATTGTATCCAAACTTCGATGTGGAGGCGTGACTGGAAATAAACAAATGTCGTATTCCATATAAGCCACGTGGTGTGACGGGAATTTCTTTTCTTGCAAAATTAAGTTATTTTAAGTTTCATTGTAGGCGTCCGTGGCTTAGAGGTAGTCAACTCGCTTTGACATCTCGAGGTCCAGGGAACAAGTCCCAATGAACCCGATTTTTACAGAAATCACAACTTGTGGGATTACCGTCCTCCGGACTGCGCCTACCGTCAGAAGACAATGGCAAACCACTGACGTATAATACCAAGACAATTACACAGTCAAAAACTGCTGGGGTAATAGCAACGTTCTTTAAAGGATATGCTACTTTTTAAAAAAGTAAAAAGTCCGTCGCGCCAAATAGCATAAGGGGATATGGTGTTAGTGACCATACATTTTACAGACCTTCAGCACATGAATTATGGGGTAATGTGGTCGGTATTACGACCGTACCACTTTACTTTCCCAGAAAAAAATCCGGTACCCATTTAAGACTGGGCGAACCCAGAAGCCGTCGGTTGGCATCGAACCTTACCTCTTGTCCTTTGTAGTCCAGTTCACAAACCACTGAGCTATCGCGGTTCATATGCTACTTACTAGAATTTAATTCTTGTGCCCAGGCTTCCAAAGACAAGAGAGACTCTTGACACAACCTACATAACGATCTTCAAGTCAGAATTCTTGCTGTCCCTAGTTGGACCCTTAGTCCTGACAGCCATAACGGCCGGGCTAGTCTACTTCCTCACACAGGCTTGTTCAGTAGCCCGGCCTCACATCCCTACAGCGATGGATGCAGGGTCAGTATTAGCATTAGTGTGGGAGTTGTTTGTCGTTGTTTGTGATGAAGAGAGGCATCGTAATCTGCTACCTACTTTCACTGTTAAAAGGTATTTCCAGCAGATTTATCGTTTAAATGTTTTCAAGATAGTTGAATATGTCCCTATGTTCATATTGTCAAGATAGTTGTATCTTTATCCATTTTACATAGTATCATGAAAGTTGAATATGGCAATATTTTAATGTGCTACAAGATAATTACTTGTTTCCGTTCACAAAATAACAACATTGGAGAAATACTTCTAATAGATGTAGAATCTTACATACATCTGGACAGTAATATAGACAAAAAGGGAGCAACTGATAATGATACCAAAATAAAGATATCAAATGCAAGATGAGCATTCATTGAACTAGGAAATATTTGGGGATCAAAAGAAATAATGTTAAATTTAAAAAATATAAATGTTTAACTCCAATGTTAAGTCAGTCGTATTGTATAGCTGTGAAACATGGAGAACAACAAAAATGACAGACATGAAGATACATACTTTCATTAATGGATGCTTGCGCAGAATAAAAGGATGAAAATGGCAGGACCAAATCACTAATATAGAATTATGGAAAAGTACCAGGCAAATACCAGTGGATAAAGAGATGCAACGAAGACAATTACTCTGGATAAGACACACACTTCGAAAGCAAGTATGCACAACAGGCCATTTTTTGTTTAATCCCCAAGGAAAACGACAAAGAGAAAGACCAAACTATTCTAGAAGAGGACAGATGAAAGCAGAGATGAAGATGATGAGTAAGACATTGCATTATCTTAAAAGAATTGGAAAAAGCAGAACGGCTTGGAAAATGTTTGTTGAAGACCTATGCTCCACAGGGAACTGAAAAGAAGAAGAGGAAGAAGAACAAGTTCAATAAAAGAATACATCTCTTCGTCATTTGCCTTTAAAGTGACGTTAAGTGGGCGTAGATGCGATGTGTTGGGGGTTGTTGGTTACAACTGTGGTATTTGCGACTTTCAGCCCAGCACATGCTGCTTCAGATCTGCATTTTTGAGCACTGCGTTGATTCTATTTTTACCCCTCCTTAAGTATGAGCATCGGGAAGAAATGGAGTAAGATCGGGATAGTTCTGGTTCACGTACGACAAAGAGAAAAAAAAACTAGATAGCTTTGTGTCATGGCACGGTAAACAGTCAACAACAGAACTGGCACGATGTACTGAGGACAGAGATATAGGAGGATATGATCGCCTAAACCAACAGGTATGGCACATGATGATGATGGTATATGTGCATAGGACACAGCCTACGCTCTTCTTCTCAGTAATCGAGAAAAAAAAACATGTATGAGATGAGTAGAGAGCATTCAATGCTGGGACGGGTGGTGGAGCAGATGTCCCAACAGCAATGAAAGGGAGTCCTTGAGCAGAATAGAATGGAGAGCATTAAAGTGAAATGGACTACAAGAAGTCGGTTTCTCAACACTTTCTGGATTACTCAGTCTTAAATGGGTGCAGAATTGTTCTGATGATGGTGGCATAACAGTGACCACATTACGCACAAATATTTAATGAGACTAAATAATAAAAGCACTAACACCATATTCCCTGTCATAGCCTACTTTAGACAGGCCTGTGTGCAAAAAGGAAAACCCGGGAAAATGTCCACTACCGTGACGTGTTAAGTTTTGTGAGCAGGGGAGTTTCTAGCTAGAATGACGTCATCAGTCTATAATTTGCATAGCTGAGTATGTCACGCTTGTGAAGATTTTCATGGATTTCACTTTTCTGGTCATCATCAGCTCATGTGACATGTGCAGAACGTTACATTCACGAGAGCCCGTCTGAAAGAATCTCTGTCTCTAGCCAGATTTCCCACAGAACGTTACATTCACCACAGCCCGTCTGAAAGAATCTCTGTCTCTAGCCAGATCTCCCACTGAGCGTTGCATTCACCACGGACCGACTGAAAGATTCTCTGTCTCTAGCCAGATTTCCAACAGAACGTTTCATTCACCACAGCCTGTCTGAGAGAATCTCTATCTCTAGCCAGATCTCTCACAGAACATTATATTCACCACAGCCCGTCTCATAGAAGCTCTGTCTCTAGCCAGATCTCCCTCTGAACGTTACATTCACCACGGACCGTCTGCAAGAATCTCTGTCGCTAGCCAGATTTCCCACAGAACGTCGCATTCACCATAGCCTGTCTGAGAGAATCTCTATCTCTAGCCAGATCTCTCACAGAACGTTACATTCACAACGGCATGTCTGAAAGAATACCTATCACAAGCCAGAACTCCCACATAACGTTGCATTTACGAGAGCCCGTCTGAAAGAATCTCTGTCTCAAGCCATATCCCCCACACCTTCTGTTGTCATGTTCAAGGTCTTCTTGATATCATGAAACCACCTACTTCTTGGTCTGACCCTTGTGGGTTTTCCTGTAGCTATGCTTTCCATTATCGTTCTTTCCGGCCCGCTGTGTTTTTTGACGTGCCATATTACCATAATATTCCCTGCAGAATGATGTTTATAAGCCAGTTCTTTTTAGTGTTTACATCTTTTAAATAAAATTTCTACATTGCTCTTTTTTTAATTTTCCATGGTATATTAAGGATTTTTTGTAGCATGTTGTTTCGAATAAATGGATTTTTTTTTCCTTGATGTTTTCAAGAATGTCCGTGATTTACAAATGTATGTTGCCATCGCGAAGATACGCGGTTTTAATTGCACTGCCTTGCTGGCATTGTGTCACATGTTCATCGAGTCGTTTAATTGTTATGTTGCTATTGCTAGTCCTCTTTTAATCCACTTCTGGTAGTCTCCATTGTTAGTTACTACAGGTCCCAGATATTCATAATTTGTTACACTTTCAGTTCCATTGGGTCGAGTTAGAAGTCAAACGCGGAGCCACCTAGGGGGCCTCGGTAGCCTAGTTGGGAAAAAAACACCCGACCGGACTACCGACGTTCGGACAACACGTGTTCGATTCCCGCTGGGAGCAGTGTGAGCTGTACTCGTGGTTGGAAAAAAAAATACCCCCAGGGTCGACCCAGCCGTTGGCAAAAATGGGTACCTACCAGGGTATTACCCTGGGAAGGTGAGGAATGTCGCCTCGCATCTGAGTTTCGATGCTTGAGGCGACACTATACATAAATCTCCGAACATTTCTGGATAGGCTGCCGAGCACATATGGGTGTAAACTCGCGTGCTAAGACGCCGGTTCAAGTCTCGTACTTTACTTTACTTTACGCGGAGCCACCTTTATCTACACCTCTGAGCATCCGGAAGTACGGGACATGAAAAGTGTGGACAGGCTGGCCAGCTGTGGTTGAAGATGGTCAACCATTCGATGAGGCGGCGTGAGATATTAATGCCCTCCGAAATGAGGACAATGCATAGGACTTCGATAACCATGAGCCCACGTCATCCCATCGGATGAAAGAGATGGGAGTAAAGATGGGTAGAGCCAACTACGAGAGGCTTAGGGGACGCATACAGGGACACAGAACTGGAGTCGTCAGTCGCTGGACGGGGCTTGCTGAGGAGGAGATCTGAGCACCTATGGACATGTTCAGAGTGCAACGATGATAGCACACAAATAACTCAATAACTCAGTAACTCAATAACTCAGTAACTCAATAACTTTATCAAGTTCCTCACTGTAGATGATTTTTTTTTCTACTGGCAGGTCTATCTAAAGTTGTATGTGTTCCCTCTGTTCTTGGGAAAGAAGTTTTTGTTCCCTCTATTCTTGGGAAAGTAGTTTTTGTTCCCTCTATTCTTGGGAAAGTAGTTTTTGTTCCCTCTATTCTTGGGAAAGTAGTTTTTCTTCCCTCTATTCTTGGGAAAGTAGTTTTTGTTTCCTCTATTCTTGGGAAAGTAGTTTTTGTTCCCTCTATTCTTGAGAAAGTAGTTTTTGTTCCCTCTATTCTTGGGAAAGTAGTTTTTCTTCCCTCTATTCTTGGGAAAGTAGTTTTTGTTCCCTCTATTCTTGGGAAAGTAGTTTTTGTTCCATCTATTCTTGGGAAAGTAGTTTTTCTTCCCTCTATTCTTGGGAAAGTAGTTTTTCTTCCCTCTATTCTTGGGAAAGTAATTTTTGTTCCCTCTATTCTTGGGAAAGTAGCTGGGCTATTTCTCTATTATTTTCAACGTTTTGTCTTAGAGGGCTCGGTTGAGACAAACAATCAGATTAATAGACAACGTTAGAGGAATCTTGAGGCGATAGTTACTGCCAACTGCCAGGTCCATACATATGGTTCAAGAAAGAGAAAGACTGCATCTTCCCTCAATGCTTCATGACAAAGTGTTTCCAATAATCGTTCTCATCTATTTACTGCCTCTATTTATCCAGTCATCGAGTTGTGTGCATTGTGTTCATTATAGCAATCGATTGAACTGTCAGTGTCTATGTATATACGTTTATCATATACTTGTCACTTTATCAATGTTTATGTTTGGGGATTTGTGTATGCTTATAGTGTTTTTCTTTTCTTTAATAAATTAGCAGGTCTGTCTATTCCTCTGTCTGACTCTCTATTGCTCCTTTTTCCTTTACTAGTCTGCCAGACTTTCATAATTTTTAGTTCAATGTTTCTTCACCACTTTTTCCTTATATCTGCAGGAGTCTTATGTCTGTCAATCTGCCTATCTATCTATCTATCTATCTATCTATCTATCTATCTATCTATCTATCTATCTATCTATCTATCTATCTATCTATCTATCTATCTATCTATCTATCTATCTATCTATCTATCTATCTATCTATCTAT
>JAVIAB010000126.1:23065830-23188330 GCA_032433765.1 Megaustenia siamemsis
CTTCAACAATCTACAACACAATCATCAACAATCTAAAAGGAATCTCCAACAATCTACAGCACAATCTACAACACGATCTACAACATAATCTACAACATAATCTTCTTTACAACGTAAGCCACCAATGCCACGCCCGGACACTAGATTCAAGAACAATACGATCAATAACCACAACATAGATCAAATGTGTTATGTATAATGTAACTATTATGTAAAAACATACCTGGACTGAAGAAAAAGCTAGAAATAATTTCCGTCATTGAATACGCGAAGAAACAACAGATACAATGGTTTGACCACATGATGAGACAGATAGATCAAAACACAAAAAGATTCAATAAAAGCTATGAGAACACAGGCCCAAAGGTCGACAACGATAAAGATGGATTGATGGAATATTATTTAAAAAAAAACAAAAACTAGGAAACAGCATCAGTAACCGCCGCCAGAAAACGAGCAACATACTGCAAATTATATCTCCTCTCGACGCTGAATGGCAGATGAGGAAGGAAAGAAGAAGAATAAACTCTCAAATGGAGAATATATATATTTTTAAAAATGTATTTGTTCCATTTAATTTGAAGTTTCTTTCATTTACTTTTACAATTAGTAAGTAAAAAGTAAAGTGCCCTCATCACGCCAAGTGGCGTATAGGGAAGTATGGTCTTCTATCTATCTATCTATTGACCTTTCGAGCCGTAACCGGCCCATAGGGCGTAGACCAAGATACACCTTCTCCTATATGAATTTTTGTTCTAGCAGTTTTCTTTTAAAGATATTTTATCAAATCTCGCCATCTGTCTCTGTTCTGTGCAAGCAGTTCTATCTCATTGAGGGAGCCGATTCCTGCTGCTCTTGCCTCTCTCATCAATGTTCTTCTCAGTGTCTCCCTGGGTCTTCCTCTTTTTCTTTTACCTGTTGTTTCCCATATGAGGGCTTGCTTTGCTATTCGATTATTATCTCTTCTCATCACATGTCCAACGTATGACCATCGTCTTTTCTTTATTACTGAAGATATTAGTGGTTGATTGGCGATTTCTCTAATTTCCTCGTTTGTTTTGAATTCGTTCCATTCTATACCAAGTATTTTCCTTAGACATTTATTTTCGAATGCGTTCAACTTTGTTTCTATATCTCTTGTTGTTTTCCAGCTTTCACACGCATACGTAAGGGTTGATAGTACATTTGATTTGAATAGCCTAAGTTTTGTGTTTGTGCTAATGAGTTTTGATTTCCACAACTTTTCAAGGCTTCTGAAAGACATTGCTGCTTTAGCCAGTCTGATTCTAATTTCTTTGCTCGTATCCCCTTCTCGATCAATGTGACTTCCAAGATAGATGAAGTGATCGATCTCTTCTACTGGTTTGTTTTCCATGTATATTTTGTCACTTGTTGGAATTAAACTTTTCATGACTTTAGTCTTTTCATGATTGACCTCAAGCCCAATTTTGCTGGCTATTGATGATAGTTCATTTGTGTTTTCCTGCATCGTTTTTATCTGATTGCTGATGAGAACTATGTCATCAGCAAAGTCGAGGTCCTCCAAATGGTCTCCTTGTATCCATTCGATGCCTTTATTACCAGTGCAGCATTTCTTCATTATGAAGTCCATAACAATTCCAAATAACAAGGGCGATAAAATACATCCTTGTTTAACCCCAGTTTCTATTGGGAAACATTCGCTCAGTCCTTCCTCTGTTCGAACTGCACATGTGTAACCATCATACATGTCTTTGATAATATTTATGATTTTTGATGGTAAGCCATATTGCTTCAGAATTTTCCACAAAGAATCTCTATGAATACTATCAAATGCTTTTTTGAAGTCGATGAAGTTAAGTACAAAAGGTTTTTGCTTTTCAATGTGTTCCTCCAATATAAGTCGTAGAGTGAAAATGTGGTCAAGACAGCTTCTCCCTTTTCTAAACCCAGCCTGTTCTTCACGCATTACTGTATCTATTGAATCCTTTATTCTATTTAGGATGATTTTACAGAATAATTTTGAGGCAACTGACAAAAGTGTCACGCCTCTCCAATTGTTACAATCTCTAAGATTGCCCTTTTTTGGGATCTTAACAATGATTCCTTTTTTCCATTTATGAGGCGTCTTCTCTGTTTTCCAAATGATGTTGAACATTTTTGGAGATGTATTAAATTATGGCTATCAATTGCCTTGAGGATCTCAGCTGTTAACTTATCCTCTCCAGCAGCCTTGTTATTGGTCATTAGCTTTAAGGTGGTTTCTATTTCACTCAAGGTGAAGTCATCTAAATTTACATCTAATTCTGCTGCTGGTGTTTCAGCTTCAAAATCTATTAAACTGTGAGGTAGTGGACGGTTAAGAATTTCTTTGAAGTGTTCCGCCCAACGGGCTTTTATGTCTGCGCTTGTTGTTAGCATTAATCCAGATTTGTCTAGAATTGGTGTTCCACTGGATGTATAGGTGTTTGTCAGCATCTTTTGTACAGTATAAAGAGTTCTGCTGTCTCCTGTAATTGCAGCTGTCTCTGCTTTCTCTGCCAAGTTGTCTATATAAGCTCTTGTATCTCTTCTTGCCGAACTTTTCACTTTGTTGTCTAATTCTTTGTATGTTGCTTTTGCCAGAACCTTTCCAAGATCTGTCTTTACATTAGTCATGGCTCTCTTCGCTTCTCTTCTTTCTTTGATGTATTTCCATGTGGTGTCTGAGATCCAAGCTCGTTTTTCCATTTTCTTCAGTCCAGCACTTGCTTCTGCTGCTGTCATTAGTATTTTGCTCTGTGAGTCCCACATTTCATTGATATCTAAGTCTATTTCACCAAGTGCTGAATAACAATTACTTAGCTCTATGTTAAACTTTTCCTTTATTGCTTCATCTTTCAGTTTATGACTATCAATTTTATGTGTAATTGACCTCTTCTGTTGGTTTCTAAATTTTAATCTTATTTTCCCAATGCACAGGTTGTGGTCACTATTAACATCAGCACCTCTGTATGCTCTTACATCTATTAATGATGATCTGAATTGTTGTTTAATACATAGGTGGTCAATTTGATTTGATGTTCTATCATCAGGAGATATCCATGTTGTTTTGTGGATATTTTTATGTGGAAATAATGTCCCACCTATAACTAAATTTTCTATTAAACATAATTCTATTAATCTTTCTCCATTCTGACTTGTTGTATTACAGCCTTCTCTCCCCATCACATGTTCCACTCCTGCGTTATCTTGTCCTACTTTGGCGTTGAAGTCTCCCATTACAATTAAAAGATCGTGTTTTGGTATTTTGTTTATAAGTTGTTGCAGTTGGTTATAAAAATCATCCTTAACTTCATCATCAGCTTCGTTAGTAGGCGCATAACATTGAATAATTGAAAGTCTTCCATGTTTTGTTTTGTATCGTGTTCGTATCAGACGGCTATTTACCGGTTCCCATTCTAATAAACTTCTTGCAGCTTTGTCTGTCATCATTATGCCTACTCCTTCACGGTGTTTTCCATCTTCCCTTCCAGAAAAAACTACTATTTTATTATCAATAGATCTCCTACCTGTTCCAGGCCAGCGCATTTCGCTTAATCCTAAAATATCTAGATCGTATCTGTCCATCTCGCTCGCGACCTGTGCATGTTTCGTCGGAGCGGCCATTGTTCGCACATTCCAGAATCCTATTTTTGTTGTTGTTTTAGGGCCGAAAAAACTATCACTACTATCTACTGCTAATTTACACATTCTGTATCAGGTCTACGTTTCATTAACAACATCGTTTTTACGATAGCGGCTTGTTAAACCTCTGATCAACGGTTCTATACCAAGCCGGAGAAAAATAATTCCTCCATTTTGGAAACAACCGGAAACCAAGCACTTAGTCTTAGTGACCCTATATTTTACAGACCTTCAGCACATGAATTTTGGGGTAATGTGGTCGGTATTACGCCCGTGCTGCTTTACTTTCCCAGAAAAAAATCCAGTACCCATTTAAGGCTGGGTGAACCCGGAAGCCGTCGATCGGGATCGAACCCTACCCTTTGTCCTTTGTAGTCCAGTCCACTAACCACTGAGCTATCGCGGCTCCCAACTTTTACAACTGGACTTCGCCTTAATATCAAACCATCATTTATTTCGTAATAAACTGGTTCGGCCATTTAGAAAGAATGTCTTGTGATTCCTTACTATGCAAAGCTTATATCTACTTAAAGAGGAGATCAAAGAAGAGCAAGTGTAAGATGGACAGACAAGATCGAAGAAACGCTACAACAGCATAAATATACAATGATGGAGGATGCCAATAGGTCGAGACTCAGAATTTTGTATCTCCTTCGATACTCGGACGGATACAAGAGGAAGTGCAGAAAGAAAGGAAGAAAGCATGCAAGAAAGATAGAAGAATAGAAAGGAAGAAAAAAAGATAGAAAGAAAAGGAAAGAAAGCAGGAACGAAAGAAATAAAGAAAGAAACAAGAAAGAAAGAAAGAAAGAAAGAAATGAAGAAGGAAAGAATTAAAGAAAGAAAGAAATAAAGAAAGAAGGAAAGAAAGAAAGAAAGAAAGAAAGAAAGAAAGAAAGAAAGAAAGAAAGAAAGAAAGAAGAAAGAAAGGTTTACCTCAACATAATGTTTCAGAACATGTCTAACATAGCCCCCACCCACAGCCATCTACAACTTTACAACTAAAACTATAGTTAGCTGCCCCAGACCAATACCCCCCCCCCTTTTTTTTTACCCTATCCATTTTCACTGAAAGAGCACATAACTGTAATCTTGACAAAGTAAGAGACGCTCGGTTCCAACAGTCCAACATAAACAAGATCAAATAATGATAGGACACATCAAGTACGTTCTTTCACCTTAAGGGTAGTCGTTATTGCTGTTGGATCTCTTTGTGTGTACGTTTACTTGCGTTGTTTAACATGCTATTTGTAATAAAAACCTTCCTTCTGAATTTCGTAACTTCTGAAATACTTAATTATCTTTACGTTATTGCTCAACTGGCACTTTTGATCTACCCTTCATTCTTTCTCCTGCTATACACACATTATATGTTTCCACATCTTGATCTTGATCCTCCCAGCGTCGAAGTCGCAAATGACTTGCAGTGCTTTTTTCACCAGCCATCTCAATTCTGGGAGCCGCGATAGCTCAGTGGTTAGTGAACTGGACTACAAAGACGGCTTCCGGGTTCACCCAGCCTTAAATGGGTACGGGATTTTTCTTCTAGGAAAGTAAAGCAGCACGGGCGTAATACCGACCACATTACCCCAGAAATCATGTGCTGAAGGTATGTAAAAGATAGGATCACTAACACCATATTTCCCTATACGCCACTTGGCGTGACAGGGGTACTTTACTATTTTTTTAACTATCTAAATTCTGGGTGAGATGTTCGATATCATGTAACGAGTCTATGCCTGCAAACTTTGCTACTCTTATAAGTGTACTTTTCAGTTTCTCTCGGGGTCTACCTCTTTTTTCTGTATTTTAATGTTTCCCATAGAAGAGCCTGTTTTAGAATTCTATTGTATTTTCTCAGCCCTGGGCTACAAAGGACAAGAGGTAGGGTTCGATTCCAACCTACGGCTTTGGTTTACCCAGCGTTAAATGGGTACCGGATATTTTACTGAGAAAGTAAAGCAGCACGGGCGTAATACCGACCACATTACCCCAAAAATCATGTGCTGAAGGTCTGTAAAATTTATGGTCACTAACACCATATTCCCTATACGTCACTTGGTGTGACGGGGCTCTTTACTTACTTTACTTATTTCCTCAGCATATGTCCGAAATACGTCCATCATCTCTTCCTATTTGTAGATGAGATCATTGGTTGCATGGCCATTTCTCTTATTTCAATATTAATCTTGAATTCATTCAATTGTACACATTGTATTCCTCTTAGGCATTTGTCCTCGAAAGTGTTTAGATTTCTCTCAATCCCTATTGTTGTTTATCAGCTTTCATGAGCGAGGAATACTAGAGTGTAAAGGAAACAGACAGATCTAGAGAAACACTAAAACGAAGACATCAGTTTGCGAGAAGCAACAACAGTAGACGTCATCTCCCATATCGCGACTCAGTAGTTTGGCCAGATGTGACATGTGGCAAGATACAATGTACAAGATTTCATGTGCAAAGTCTGACACCACATGGCACCACAGTTCTATCCATGCGGAGAGTCTAGAATTTTTTTAATATATGACTTATTTCAATCTATCTTTCGTTCGCTCGAAGTATTGTCTATATCATCAATGTCGTTTCCTGTTTGAATTTTACTGTCTTTTGTAATTCTTGCAGTGGCCCATATATGCCTTCTTTGACTTTAACGAACAATAGATGGATAGACATGTAGATACATAGATACATAGATAGAAAGATAGACAGACAGACAGATAGATGCATAGATAGACAGACAGACAGACAGACAGACAGACAGACAGATATATAGATAGATAGATAGACAGATAGATAGACAGACAGACAGACAGATAGATAGATAAACAGACAGACAGACAGACTGATAGATAGATAGATAGATAGATAGATAGATAGATAGATAGATAGATAGATAGATAGATAGATAGATAGATAGATAGATAGATAGATAGATAGATAGATAGATAGATAGATAGATAGATAGATAGATAGATAGATAGATAGATAGATAGATAGATAGATAGATAGATAGATAGATAGATAGATAGATAGATAGATAGATAGATAGATAGATAGATAGATAGATAGATAGATAGATAGATAGATAGATAGATAGATAGATAGATAGATAGATAGATAGATAGATAGATAGATAGATAGATAGATAGTTATGCACATTTATAGGTCAAGTGAAGGATACATACAGGAAAGTAATCGAGAACTAAATAATGAGATAACAGACCTACATATTGTTGTACTCTCAGTGTCGTATTTCCGGCTATTAAAATAGTATATTTCCTGTATTTTTATATTTAATTTCCTTTCTTTGAGAAACCTTCTAGTCAAATAGTTCTTTTTATACCTGAGGTTATATTGTTATAGTGTAGGTCTTCGTTCCGACTGTTATCCCTTTGCCAGGATCCGACTGGACATTATAATATTCAGTCATTTAGAAACATTGTTATTTTGAAAAATAAAGAGAAATAATAATCAAAGTTTAACATTATGAACGGAGACAACTTCCAAGGCGAAAGATCAGCGAATAATTTCAGGGGTAGAGGTATGTTTACAACACCCGGGGGAAAAAATCGCAAATAATCAACAAAATAAAACAATGAATAATAGATCCTGAGCAGGATCGAACACGTACTCTTCGACACAGGGCCTTGGCACTTTAGAGCATCGGCCAACCAAGCAACCTTAAATAATGTAGATATGAAATAATTCGCTTATTTGTAAAATATCAATCAATTCTGCATAAATTACTCGCTTCACAGCAGTACATTGTGAGCGTCGTTTTACGTATCCTAGTTTTTTTTTTTTTTCTACGGGTTGATTTCTTTCAATGTTTGTGCAAATAAGTCTTTGTTGCTTGTATTTATGCAGCTGCTGATTTCCCCTGTTTTCTACGAAAGTTGTGAAACATTGAGGTGCGATGTCTGTTGTTGTTTGGGATGACTGTTAGAGAGTAAAAGGTGCGCAGAAATCAAACCAAAAAAATGGAAAATGCAAAGCAGAGGTATAGAACGGTGAGGAGCAATATAATGCTAGTGATAAAAAAGACATACATAAGCAGAGTAAAAGGAAGAGAGAGAAAGAATTTGATTGAAAAAAATAAGACAATGTTTAGAAGCAGCTACAATCATAAATTTAAGAGGGAAATAAATCAGGAGGAAAAGGTGTCAAAAAAAGTATAAACGGAAAAAAAAATGTAAGGCAAAAAGTAAATATGTTATCATCAATATTGCTTTTTATCTCTGTCTTTATCTGTTAATCCCTCCCTCGTAGTCAAGCAATCACTCGCATCATCATCATCATCATCATCATCATCATTACCGTTCACATATAACCGTGTTCTAATTTAACTTCTACAACAAACACAGTTGCTAATTTCAGCAAAAAATTAACGTGTAAATGCTTTCTCTAAGTGATGAAATAGAGAATTAATTTAGTCGTGGTTGTCAATATTCATTACTATGTGATTGTTGACACTTATTTACTTTGTGTGTTGGAGCATATTTTAGTACATTTCCGATGTGAAACATTAACGCAATTGCCGTTCTTGATTCTCCGCCGCCTTTGCAACTTTTCATTCTTCTTAATTAAATATACCCTTCAGTTCATTGCATTATTTTCAGTAGTATTCTCTTTCTGTGTGCACAAATGTCTTCGTTTACCATGTGCACAAACGTCTTCTTTTTCTTTGTGCACAAATGTCTTTGTTTTATGTATACACAAATGTCTTCTATTTCTATTTGCACAAATGTCTTCTTGTGTCGATTAGACGCAATATCATGAGATCAGAAAAAAAAGTTGCACACATTTCCATGTTACGCTTCCCACACACAATGTGGGAAACAAACGAGAAACTGCATCTTTTTTTATTCTAGGTACAATGCTAACAGTAAGTTACTCTGACCACTGCTAATTTATCTGCACTACTGTTGGTCATTAGGGAGCCGCGATAGCTCAGTGGTTAGTGAACTGGAACACAAAGGACAAGGGGTAGGGTTCGATCCCAACCGACGGCTTCCGGGTTCATCTAGCCTTAAATGGGTACCGGATTGTTTTCTGGGAAAGTAAAGCAGCACGGGCGTAATACTGACCACATTACCCCAAAAATCATGTGCTGAAGGTCTGTAAAATATAGGGTCACAACACCATATTTCCCTATACGCCACTTGGCGTGACGGGGGTACTTTACTTTACTGTTGGTCATTGTGGTCTTCTAGTCTTCCATAATCGCTGAAACAACATCATTTGTTTTTGTATGCTCGTAATTGTAACAATCCATTTTTGACAATAGAAACAAGATATTATGTAGAGCCTGTGTTAGCATAGGCATGTGAATCATGGACAATAGGACAAGAGACAAGAAAATCACTGAAGTGTGTAGAAATGTGGTTTTACTGAAGAATGTTGAGAATAACATGGACAGCTAAGAAGAGTAATGAAAATGTTATGAAAGAGGTCAAAGTAAAAAGAGAGCTAATTTTCAATATTAGGAAGAAACAATCATTATTTATCATTTTTGGCCATGTAATGAGAAGAGAACAACTGGAATATATTGCAACAACTTGGCTTGACAGAAGGTCAACAACTGAAATGATAAAGAACTGTCGAGCTCGAAAGTTTTGGAGAGATATGATCACCTACCCCTGTAGGCCCGGTATGTGATGATGATGATGATGACCTGATGTGTATCTGTTTATTTCATGCAATGTGTAGTTTCTTTACTTCCCCTTCATGTCAACATCATCAAGTACCGTGCCTGCTGGTGTAGGTGACCATGTCTCTCCACAACTTTCGATCTCGACAGTTATTTACCATTACTATTGTTGGCCTTTTGCCAAGTCATTCTCTTAAGCTGTCTGGTACCTTTTCTCTCTCTGTCTCTTCGTCCCTAAATTTTCCCAGTTGTTACAATATATTCCAATTGTTCTCTTCTCACTATATGGTAAAAAAAAATGATCATTATTTCTTCCCAATGTTTATTATAAGCTCTCTTTTTTCTTTGACCTCTTTCAGAACCTTTGCATTGCTCTTCTAAGCTGTCCGTCCTTGGTCTTCTCAACATTCTTCTGTAAAACCACACTTCTACGGCCGCCAATGATTTTCTTGTCTGCTGTCCTATTGTTCATGATTCACATCCATATGTTAAGACTGGCTCTACATAACATTTAAGAACACTTTTTCTTGCTTTTATTGTCAAAAATGGATAGCACAGTGCACCCTCATTCTTTTTGTTTTGAAAATCTGCTCTTGCCTGAGCTATTCTACATCTCACCTCTGTTGTTCATCTACCATTTGAGGTTAACAATGTTCCCAGATATTTAAATTCATATACTTCTTTAAAATTAATTTCACTTGCCTTTATTGTGCATTGCGGTGATGTCTTTTTCTTTCTTCTTACCATTACTTCTGTCTTTTGTCCTTTATTTTTGCTTTCCTTCACTGTACGCCATTAGGCGATACTTCACCTTCATATCAGCATTTCAAATTACCTGCTTTTTTGTGGTTGTCTTTTTTACTAAAGTCGTATGATTTATCACCCTGCACCTTTGATAATTTATCTCACGTATACATAATCTATGTTTTCTTCACCATTGATTATTTATCTTACATGAACTATATTTATTGAGAATGTTTTAATTTATCTTACATGATTTCATCATCATCACCGAGTGCCTCCTCAGCAACGAAGGTTGGCTACCATGGATCGACATTCTACTCAGTTTCTTGCTTTGATGGTGCAGGCTGACATAGATTGACTTGTCCATCTTTTGATGTTACTCGTCCATGTTAGTCTTGGTCTGCCTCTGCCACTTTTGCCTTGTATTTTCCCCTCCAGGATCTTTTTCAGTAGGCTGTTGTGTCTTTTAACATGGCCTAAGAATCGCATTTGTCTTGTTCTAATTGTGTTCAGAAGTTCTCTTTTCATTTTTAGTTGTTTTAAGACTTCGTCGTTTGTTTTCTTTTCCTTCCATCCAATTCTACCTATTCTTCTATATATCCACATTTCAAAGGTTTCAATTCTCTGTTCTGTTTTCTTGTCTAATGTCCATGTTTCAGCACCATATAGGAATATTGAGAAGATGTAACATTTTGCTATTCTTAGTTTTAGCTCTGGTGTTATTTGTTTTGATGTTAGTATGTCCTTCATGACATTAAAATTACTTTTTGCCATTCCTGTTCTTTTGTTTATTTCAGTTGTACATTTTCCATCACTGGTTATAGTATGTCCAAGGTAGTTACAGTTCTGAACTGTCTCAAGGTCTATTCCTTCAATTTTGATAATCACTTGTGGGTTTTGAGTATTTTCTTTGTTTATGATCATAGTTTTAGTCTTTTTGATATTCATATCTAGTCCATATTTTTTGCTTGTCGTGTTTATTTCATTAAGTAATTGTTGTAGGTCTTTAGGATTTTCTGCTAGTAGTACAGTATCGTCAGCATATCTTAGGTTATTGATTATCTTTCCATTAATTTGTAGGCCTGGCATCTCTATGATGTTTTTAAAGATTTGTCAGTGTATAGATTGAACAAGCTTGGTGATAGGATGCTTACATGATTTACCCTTCTTAAACATGTAATCTATTTTTCTAGAGTATTTAATAATTTATTTGGATGTTTTTACCTTTAATAATTTATCGTATATGTTTTATCTTATTTTCCTACTTTTAATAATGTATTCTTACATGTTTCATATTTTCCCACCTTTAATAATTTTATCGTATATATTTCATCTTATTTTCTCACATTTATTGATTCATCGTATATATTTTATCACATTTTCCCACCGTTAATAACTGTAAAACATGATCTATGTTTCCTGCACATGTAACACTGACCAAAATCTGACATTTAAAACAATAAATATTGAAGAATATGTATATTATATAAAACATTTTTGAACACTTAAATTTTAGAATTAATTTACATTCGTCTTTCTGTTTATTTGATGCAAGGTGCGATTGCTACTTACATTCATTGGGTGCCGTCTCCACATCGACGGTTGGCTACCATGGAGCGTACTTTTACTCTGTCTCTTGTCTTGATGGTGCGCACTGTCATAAGTTCAACTGTCCGCCTTTTGATTTTTTCAGTCCACTTTATGGGGGACTGGTTGGTCTCGAGGCAAGACGCCGGCCTCGAGACCAACCAGTCCCCAGATTTTTATCTATGATTTCTCTCTGCGGCAACCACCCCTGGTCTCAGCAGCGAGGTCCGTCTTGAAACGTCAATTACTCATCGCCTGAAAAAATATGAGTACCTCCGAAGTCGGAATTATCTGCCTGTGCGGCGAGGTACCCCTGTGCACACGGCTGCCAGGGAAAAATGGATTAACGCGCAAAATTCAGTTCCTAGTCTCTAAGGACTTCGTCAGAGGTAAACAAAGCTGGCGAACGAAGAAGAAGAAGCAGGAGCCCACTTTAGTCTTGGTCTACCTCTGCCTCGTCTACCATGTACTTGCCATTCCAAGATGTCTTTTTGAAGGGTCTCTTCACATGTCCAAAAAATGTCACCTGGTTTTTTTTTTTTTTAGCTATGATAAGTAATTCTTTTTTTTTTTTCGTTTTCAATTCATAACTTTCTTGGTTTATCTTCTTTTTCTTCCACCCAATTCTCCCCATTTTCCCTATAGATTCATATAGTTCATACAACAAAGAATTAATAAAATTATCAAATTCATGTTGCATTAGTTATTTTTTTTTTAATTGACAAATTAGTGACAGTGCTATAAAAGTCTCAGTAGATGAATAATAAATTATATAAATAGAAAAAAAAATAACCATTTTCAGACTTGTAATCAGCAGGAACGAATGTAGGCCAAACGCACTAATTACCAAAGTTGTATGTTTTTAAAATTAGTAATTAAACAAGACAACTAAATTATCAATGACAGACGTCAGTGCTCTGCAATTTAACTCAAAATATCGTATTTCTCCGCACTGTATTCCTCAGCGAACTCGCTAAAGCTCGGATATACCCGACACGATACATTCCTGTGTTTTAACACTTAACCAAAAAAACCTTACTTGTTGCAAGTTCTGGGAAAGTCATTATTTTGGTTGTTTCCCTTTTACCCTTCTCGTCAGTGTATTCAGACTCGGGGTCGTACTTATGATCGATTACTTCCCTTTATAATGCTTCGTTTAAGCGACCAGGCCATTAGTTTCGGAAAGTGTGAAAATTTACCTGGAATTACCTACCTTGTGCTGTAAAGCCATTAATATTCACAGTAATTTTAAAGTTGTAGACAAAAAAAAAAAAAACTCAACATTTCTAGTTTATAAATTATTGCATTTTTATATCTGCTGTAGATTAAATAGTTATCTCACGAGAATAGTAACATTAAGATATTTCTTGTAAAAGGAAGAGAAATTATTACTGTCCTAAGGCAAAGTTTGTTAGCAGTCACATTTATGTTCTGCTTGTAATGTGTTATAGCAGCATAGAGCATGGTATTCGTAGCACAGGCCAGTGTCATTATGGTAGTTTCTGATTATTGTCAAAGATGATACATCTATTTCTTTTTATCGTTTTTTTTCAAACTTTCAACTATCTGTCAACTATGTCTTACCGTCCGTTTCCGAGAGGATTAAGCGCTCGATATCACCCATCTGAGTATGAATCGCCGAAAAAAGCGTTCCATAAACGATTCATGCCTAGTTCTTCTGAGTCTGCCATTAACGATCAAGCAACATCTATTCATTAATTCTTAATCTTTTCTGTCTCACTTGACTTTCAACATCGAAGAGAATTATTAATTGTAACTATTGGTAATTGATTTTCAATTATTGAACATTAATGCAGTATACAATGTGCAGACCTGCATTACACAACGGAGATCATGTTGGGAAAACACATAGGAAAAAAAAAAAAGAGAGGGACTGAAAATGTTTTAAGAATAAATTTATATACAAATGTAAGAAATGTTTGGTTACAACTGGCAAAATACAGGGAAAGAGATATCGCGGACGATAAAGAGAGAAGATACTAGATAGCTTGGTGACATGGCATGGAAATCAGTGAACAGAACTGATACGATGGACTGTGGATATAAAATTCTGGAAGGACAGGATCGTCTACGCTAATTGGTGTGGCCCATGATGATGATCATAAGAAATACAGTGACGCCACAAGTAAAAGTTGAAAATTAAGCGCAGGATTTAATCTAAAAAAATAGTTTAATTCAAAAGAAACGCGAAGATGGGTCGAATTGCTACGTGGCTCTGATTACGGTCAGGGATTAAGTCACCTATTATGCATGTCATAATAAGCACAGATGTTTATCACATATACATCAGTTGACTTGCTCGACTTTACAGAAAGATAAAATGCACATACTTATTCTGTTATACATTCAAAGTGATTAGAAGAATCTGTAACTTAAAATTCTTTGTGGTTTATTTCATTTAAAGTAAAGTAATGTACTCTTTACTATTAATCAGTGCACTTTTTATTTTGCCATTTCAATAAGCTGCTCAATATTTTTTCTCTTGTTTTTTCTATGCTCTTGTTTGCATTCATATTCACTTATGGATAGGATTATGGGAAAATATACCCAGAGAGTAAGTTAGCAGTCAGGGTACCGAAAGTAATCAGGCAGAGAGAAAGTTAGCAGTCAGGGTACCGAAAGTAAACAGGCAGAGAGAAAGTTAGCAGTCAGGGTACCGAAAGTAAACAGGCAGAGAGAAAGTTAGCAGTCAGGGTACCGAAAGTAAACAGGCAGAGAGAAAGTTAGCAGTCAAAGTACCGAAGGTAAACAGGCAGAGAGAAAGTTAGCTGTCAGGGTACCGAAGGTAATCATTCATTGTATTCAATGACCTTCCGGTAACTCCTGGAAACAGCTGGTAACACGGTAAAGGTCAAAGTAAAGGTAAAGGTAAAGTACGAGACTTGAATCGGTGTCCTACCACGCGAGTTTTCACCCATATGTGCTCGGCCGCCTATCCAGAGGTGTTCGGAGACTTCTGACTAGTTTCACTTCAAGCATCGAAACTCACGATGCGAGGCGGCATTCCTCACCTTCCCAGAGTACTACCCTGGTACCCATCTCTATCAGCGGCTGGGTCGACCGGGAAAAGGGGAGGGGGGGGGTGTATTATTTTTCTAACCACGGGCAACTCACACAGCTTCTAACTGGAATCGAACTCGGGTTGTCCGAGCGTCGGTAGCCCAATTGGGTGGTTTTCCCAACTAGGCTACCAAGGTCCCCTAATGTTTTAAAAATGTTTTTTAATTTAATATTGCATCGTCGTAACTCTTAGATTTGCCAATCTATATCATTTTATTTATTTCATATATTTTCATCAATTTCGTCTATCATTTTTATTATTTATTTCATCATACCACATCTTTTCGTTGCGAGCATTGTTCTACTAAAATTATCATTCACAAATATTTACTGTAGCCAAACTACTCGATATTTGGTGTCTGGTGTCGCAAATTAGAACCCCTTACATAAAATATCAATTTCAAGAATGAAGGGATGGTACTACGCTCTGGACATCACCACCTATTTGGATAATTTCCGATGTTAAAACTAAAATGCCACTTTGAGAATAAAACAAACAACCGTGTAAGAGGCGTCTAATGAGGCTTGGGCTGATATCGTCGCCGGTGCTAGGGAGTTCGTGCATCTGAGTGGAAACCATCTCCAGTGCTTTCATTAGTTTGTATCTGGCGTGCTTCCAACTGGGGACATGCTGATCTAAGTAATACATAGTCGATTCTTTTGTCTCAAAATGTATGTTGGCCGAACGGGTAGACGGGAGACAAAATATGTGAACACTTATATAACATCATACATAATTCGTGCACTCCTGTCTCCGCCCATTTCAGATAGCCAAGACATAATACCTGCGATAACTTCCGTGTTACTGGCAACATCTCTTGTTCCTCTGATACCCATAGCCGTTTCACTTTGGAGAATCAACTCATAGCCCACTTTGGCACACAACAACCAAGAGGAATAAACTCTTTACATACCTTTCTTTAATCTATCTCTAAGATTGTTGAAAAACATGATCGCCTACGCCAACCTAGCTGCACATGATGATGATGAAATAGAACTAAACTAAATTAATCGTGTCATTTTTTCTCTCTCTTGATTTAATCAGATACTGAGAAGTTTAATTCAATATAAACTAACACAAATGGATAGTTATTGAAACTAAAAATGTCTGGGCGGGTCGACAGATACCACATACGGTAAACAACACAAATAGTCTTATGGTAAATACAGATGATAATAAAAATGAATGAGTTTAAGAAAAGACACGTGATGGATAAAATTAAGAATGGTAAGATGGAAGGGAAGAGGTAGAAAAGAAAGACAAGAAAATTGAGAAAATATTGAAGAGGATGATGTGGGGAGGGAGACGGACAAAAAGAATGTAGAGGAGAAGAAGAAGAAGATGATGAAGAGGCTGAGGAGGAGGACGGACAAGAAAAATTGGGAGAAGGGAAGAAAGGAGAGGGGTACAATGACGGATAAGAGGTAGAGGAATGAGGTAGGGAAAAAAAATAGGATGTATTAGGATTTTGAGGAGAAGGAAGAAGTAGAAATAGTAAAAAAAAAATTAAAGTACCTCCGTCACACCGAGTGGCGAATAGGGAATATGGTGTTAGTGACTATAAATTTTACAGACCTTCGGCACATGATTTTTGGGGTAATGTGGTCCGTATTACGCCCGTAGGGAGCCGCGATAGCTCATTGGTTAGTGAACTGGACTACAAAGGACAAGGGGTAGGGTTCGATCCCAACCGACGGCTTCCGGGTTCACCCAGCCTTACATGGGTACCGGATTTTTTTCTGGGAAAGTAAAGCAGCACGGGCATAATACCGACCATATTACCCCAAAAATCATGTGCTGAAGGTCTGTAAAATATAGGGTCACTAACACCATATTTCCCTATACGCCACTTGGCGTGACAGGGGTACTTTACTTTTTTTTTTTTTTATTACGCCCGTGCTGCTTTACTTTCCCAGAAAAAAAATCCGGTACCCATTAAAGGCTGGGTGAACCGGAAGCCGTTGGTTAGGATCGAACCCTAGCTTGTCCTTTGTAGTCCAGTTCACTAACCACTCAGATATCGCGGCTCCCAAGTCAAGACAGACTCATTGAATAAGAAGAATAAGAGTATGGGGAGAAGAAGATAACGGACAAGAAAATAATAGGAGAAGGAGAAGAATGAGGAGAAATACATAGACGAGAAGAACGGAAAGGAGAAAGAGAAAAGGGCGGTGAAGGGGGAAATGAAGGATATGAAGAGAAGGAGGAGGCAGACACAAAGAATAGTAAGGAGGAGAAGAAAAAACAAGAATACTGAACGGACAAGGAGAATATTGTAGAAGAAGAGGTAGCAGATAAATGAGAGATGGAGTTGGACGAGAAAATTGATAAGTGGAAGGATACGGAGAAGAAGAAAAAGATGAATAAGGTTGAGGAGTAGAATTAGTATTAGAAGTTGTTCAAGTTGTTGTTTAGCCATCTCTCTTACAATTGGTAACCTCTACATGGTGTCTGGTGTGTTTATAGAGAATCTGACTGATGTGTTTATAGAGAATCTGACTGTTGTGTTTATAGAGAATCTGACTGTTGTGTTTATTGAGAATCTGACTGTTGTGTTTATTGAGAATCTGACTGTTGTGTTTATAGAGAATATGACTGTTGTGTTTATAGAGAATCTGACTGTTGTGTTTATAGAGAATCTGACTGTTGTGTTTATTGAGAATCTGACTGTTGTGTTTATTGAGAATCTGACTGTTGTGTTTATAGAGAATATGACTGTTGTGTTTATAGAGAATCTGACTGTTGTGTTTATTGAGAATCTGACTGTTGTGTTTATTGAGAATATGACTTGTGTTTGTAGATAATCTGACTGTTGTGTTTATAGAGAATCTGACTGTTGTGTTTATAGAGAATCTGACTGTTGTGTTTATAGAGAATCTGACTGTTGTGTTTATAGAGAATATAACTTGTGTTTGTAGAGAATCTGACTGTTGTGTTTATAGAGATTATGACTTGTGTTTGTAGAGAATCTGACTGTTGTGTTTATAGAGATTATGACTTGTGTTTGTAGAGAATCTGACTGTTGTGTTTATAGAGAATATGACTGTTGTGTTTATAGAGAATATGACTTGTGTTTATAGAGAATATGACTGTTGTGTTTGTAGAAAATGTGACTGTTGTGTTTATAGAGAATATGACTGGTGTGTTTATAGAGAATATGACTGTTGTGTTTATAGAGAATATGACTGTTGTGTTTGTAGAGAATATGACGGTTGTGTTTATAGAAAATCTATCTGTCTTCTCCAAGAATTCCTTGGTCTCTTTGTCTTTTCCCCTGGTGATTCGCATTAATTATGAAGTTAGTAATAGTTAACTCCTGAAGTTGAGTTATATAAGAATAGTTAACTCCTGAAGTTGAGTTATATAAGAATAGTTAACTCCTGAAGTTGAGTTATATAAGAATAGTTAACTCCCGAAGTTGAGTTATATAAGAATAGTTAACTCCTGAAGTTGAGTTATATAAGAATAGTTAACTCCTGAAGTTGAGTTATATAAGAATAGTTAACTCCTGAAGTTGAGTTATATAAGAATAGTTAACTCCTTCAATCATGACAATCATTTTGAAAATAAAACACCCTTGATTTTAACCCCGGCCACTCCCCTAGCCCGTATTAATAAATATCTGACAAAATAAAAAAACATAAACATAACGACGGCGTTGATAAACACAACAAGCAATTCATTTGATACTCAAAAAATACATTACGCGTTCCAACGTCAGAATACACGATGTACTTTGTAATAAATCTATATAAATAGTACAACTTGTAATATCCAAATAAGTGATATATCTTATTTATTATCTGTTTCACATTCTCTTATTACACTGCCTTCAACCAATATTATTCTTCAGATAATATTTCAAATGTTTTTTAGTTTTAATTATGTTCTCTTTGAAATATTTTTCGCTTGTTTTTTTTTTTTTTTTATATTGTGACAGATGATGACGATTTTAAAAAGGAACATAATTCATCCCTATCTCTATTTCTTAGTTCTTTAGCAGAGGTTCCCAAACCTCTAAAAGTTGGAATATTTGGTTTGTAACGAAGTTGCTATTTCACAAATTCGAGATCTTAACAGGCACACATGGCCTGTCCTGGCCATTTTTCCTCTTCCGGTTGTTCGTGCCCTGCGAATTTATCACTTCAGATCGCCATTTTGATATAAGTACTTGTTTTTTGTATTAATATTTGTTGTTTTGTACTGGATTGGGGCTTTATACCGAAACGTCGTATTTTGTTTCGTCTTTCTATAGGATTAAGCTGCTGAAATCAATTATATATTTATTGTATATCATTGTCATCATGTGCCGTGCCGGTTGACACATGCGATCTTCTATATCCACATCACTCTTGCATGACATAATTTCAGTCAGTGATCTTTTACTTTGCCCTTTGGTTAGATAATCTGTTGAATATTATTTCTCTTGGGTTTCCTCTGCTCTTCTTTCCATTCATTCTGCCTGCTTTCCATTCATCATCATTTAGTGGCGTCTCCGCATCGAAGGTTGACTACCATGGAGCGCCATTCCACTCAGTCGCTTGCTTTGATGGTGCAGATTGTCATAGGTTGACTTGTCCATCTTTTGATGTTACTCGTCCAACTTAGTCTTGGTCTGCCTCTGCCTCTTTTACCTTGTATAAACCCTTCCACTATTACTGTTATTTGCCTGTTGTGTCTTTTAACATTGCCCAAAAATTGCATTTGTCTTGTTTGAATTGTGTTTAGTAGTTCTCTTTCCAATTTTAGTTGTTTTAAAACTTCATCGTTTAGTTAGCTGTTATAGTATCATCAATTCTTTCTTCTCGTATGACATGGAGGCGAAGGCGCGCCCCCCCAGCACCAGAGCTGGAAGTCGTCAGTGACTCACAACTGATGGCTTGCGCCAGGATCGGTGAACCAGAACCATCCAGACCCTGCTACACCTCTTCGTGGTGCCTCTAGAAACAGACTAACCTGTCTAGTCTGGCCAAGCGAGCAGGGATCGAAGTGGGAAGACGAACCCGGTACACAAAAAAGCGTCGGCTGAAATCGGATGTGTTGGGCCGAAAGGCGCAGATATCACAGTGTTACACTGCAAACTGCAACACAACGTAACTACGTCCACTTAACGTCCTTTTAAGGGCGGATGACGAGGAGGAAGTCTACGGTTCGTATCCGTTAGAATACCTCAAATCATCGGACGAACGCATCATCATCATCATCGTATGACATGCCCAGTAAATGTAGACTGTCTTATCCTTATGATTTTGATGATATCCTTGGTTTTTCCAACTCGCTTTAAACATTCTTCATTTGTGATTTTTGCTGTCCATAGAATTCGTGTCATTCTTTTGATAAACCACATCCCAGCTGCTTCTAATGTTCTTTTTGCTGTCTTGCCTATTGTCCCTGACTCACTTCCATATAGTTGAACAGGTTCTATGTAGCACTTTAGGGCACATTTCTAACATTAATCAACAATAATTTGTAACATTATTTTTTTTTCATTCGTTTTTACATTTTCTCCAAGTTAGCTCGTATTTTCAATTTTCGCCTTTTTGTAAACAATTGTTTAGCGTTGATAGTTTCATTGTTTCTGCTTGTTTATATAATAAATATAATATAATAGCAGTGCTTTTATGTTTTAAAAAATTTCTAAGGCAAGAAGTTAAGTTAATAAAGCTAACAATAACGACGACGACAATGATATTAATAAGAGCAATGATATACAGTGGGAGTACATAAACATTCCTTGATTTCAAGTCAATTTCGAAAATAAATAAGACAAATTTGGACTTCCGGTCAATTTGTCGGATATGCTAAAGGACCCGTTTAGGCACTGTAAGAAAAGTGTTCCTTGTTGCAGCTTCCTCATATTCCAAGTCCGGCTTGCTGCCCGAGCTAATGTGTTTAGTGTTCTGTGCACATCGTGAGCTGTGCTTTCCATCCGGATGGTGCTTCTATATTAAGATTGCTTATGATGAATGATTATATCGTTTGACGAAGTGAAGTTCAGCTGCGTTCACTTTCGTTGCCGCTTGGCCTTATGTCTTTTGGCGTGTGCTGTAGCTGCTATTACGGGGACTGCAGTTGCCTTTCTTTGTTTGGATATTCGATGAGATGTTAATTCGGATGATTCCACTGGTATGGGCGGTTGAGCTATATCTATAACTATAACTTTAATTTATAAACAACTTTATTGGAGCTATAACTATAACTTTAATTTATAAACAACTTTATTGGAACTGTAACTATAACTTTAATTTATAAACAACTTTATTGGAACTATATCTATAACTATAACTTTAATTTATAAACAACTTTATGGGAACTATATCTATAACTATAACTTTAATTTATAAACAACTTTATTGGAACTATATCTATAACTATAACTTTAATTTGAAAATAACTTTATTGGAATATTCTTACATATTGGTGGCTACAGTCACGTCGACTCGAAACGCTTCATTGCGGTAATGGTCGAGCCCAACTTGGCAAACATCAAAACGATAATTTAGCTCTAACCATATCCTCCCTGCAGCATATCCGATCACAACTTCAGTGATGAGTTCTTGCAGATGCACCAGTGTTAGGGGTGGTGGAGGTACCACTCTGTCCTTCTCGTGCCCCAAAGAACAAATGTCACAAACGGTTATGTCTGGTGATCTTGTTCGATCCTGCTTCGGGATGTTTATTGTTCTTTGATTTCTGTTGTTGATTTTTTTGTGTTTTCTGTTGTTGATTATTTTTATTGTTTGTTGATGATGTGTGTTTTCTGTTGTTGATTATTATTGATTTCTGTTCTTGATTATTATTAATTTCTGTTGTTGATTATTATTGATTTCTGTTGTTGATTATTATTAATTTCTGTTGTTGATTATTATTGATTTCTGTTGTTGATTATTATTAATTTCTGTTGTTGATTATTATGGATTTCTGTTCTAGATTATTATTGATTTATGTTGTCGATTATTATTTATTTCTTTTGTCGGTTATTATTGATTGCTGTTGTTGATTATTATTGATTGCTGTTGTTGATTATAGTTCTGGATTTTCCGGGTATTTGTAAACATACATGTCGCCATGAAATTCGTCGCTGGTCAGTCTTCGTCGGAAATTTCCGTTCATAAAAATATTCCTTTATTATTTGTCCTCACTGGCGGAGAACTCCTGGACATTTTGTCCAGCTCGGCCGATCCATCTGTTTGCCAGGTGTTCGTTAAAAAATGTGCTGACTGTAAGATACCTGGGACTAGTGCCCCATCTTCCAAAAAAAAGGCGACTACCACCATCAGCAGCTAGTTCCGGAATCAATCAGTTGGTTACAATGTCCGGCCATGTAACTTTGGCCAGTAACGGTTTGTTCCTCAAAGTGTGTTTTGTCTTCACATTGTATTTTTGTTTTCCTAATAAAAGGTCACCTACTGGCAAAATACAGAGCAAGAGAGATCGCGGATGACAAGGGGTTAAGATAGTACTAGATAGCTTGGTGTCATGGTATAGACAACAGCTTAATTAGTACGTTGTACTGTGGATAGAAGATTGTGGCAGGACATGATCGTCTATGCCAACTGGTATTACACATGATGATGGTGAATAAGAGGCAAATACTGAATATATCACAACTTAAAATGTGGTGTTAGTCATTGAAGAAAATTGTTTTCCTCTTCCTTTCAGTTCCCCGTGGGGCATAGGTCTTCAACAAACACTTTCAGTTGTGGGGCATAGGTCTTCAACAAACACTTTCAGTTGTGGGGCATAGGTCTTCAACAAACACTTTCAGTTGTGGGGCATAGGTCTTCAACAAACACTTTCAGTTGTGGGCATAGGTCTTCAACAAACACTTTCAGTTGTGGGGCATAGGTCTTCAACAAACACTTTCAGTTGTGGGGCATAGGTCTTCAACAAACACTTTCAGTTGTGGGGCATAGGTCTTCAACAAACACTCTCAGTTGTGGGGCATAGGTCTTCAACAAACACTTTCAGTTGTGGGGCATAGGTCTTCAACAAACACTTTCAGTTGTGGGGCATAGGTCTTCAACAAACACTTTCAGTTGTGGGGCATAGGTCTTCAACAAACACTTTCAGTTCCCTGTGGGGCATAGGTCTTCAACAAACACTTTCAGTTCCCTGTGGGGCATAGGTCTTCAACAAACACTTTCAGTTCCTTGTGGGGCATAGGTCTTCAACAAACACTTTCAGTTGTGGGGCATAGGTCTTCAACAAACACTTTCAGTTGTGGGGCATAGGTCTTCAACAAACACTTTCAGTTGTGGGGCATAGGTCTTCAACAAACACTTTCAGTTGTGGGGCATAGGTCTTCAACAAACACTTTCAGTTCCCTGTGGGGCATAGGTCTTCAACAAACACTTTCCAAGCTGCCCTGTTTCTTGTCTTTATTTTAAATCATTCCATGTCTTTTCCGAGGGTCCCAATAGCTCAGTGGTTAGTGAACTGGACTACCAACGACAAGAGGTCGAGTTCGATCCTGATCGACGGCTTCTGGGTTCACCCAGCCTTAAATTGGAACCATATTTTTTCAGGGAATGTAAAGCGGCACGGGTGTAATACCGACCACATTACCCCAAAAATCATGTGCCGAAGGTCTGTAAAAATGACGATCACTAACACCATATTCGCTACTCGTCACTTGGTGTGTCGGGGCTCTTTGCATCTTTTACTTACTTCTCTTTTCCATCCATTTCAACTCCGTTCCCGCCTGTCTTCTCCAAGTATATTTTAGTCTTCCTCTTTAAGTCCTCCCCTGGAAATTGAAAAGTATAGATCCACTAAATTTCCCACGTTCCTTAAATGTCGGGGGAAAAGAACCATTTTGGTTTTTGTGTCCCGTTCGCCAGCTTTCACATCTGGCGAAGTCCCTAGAGACTAGGAACTGAATTTTGCGAGTTAATCCGTTTTTCCCTGGCAGTCGCGTGTCAAGGGTCCCTCGCCGCACAGGCAGATAACTCCGTCTTCGGATGTACTCATATTTTTTCCGTCGATGAGTAATTGACGTTTCAAGCCGGACCTCGCTGCTGAGATCAGGAGTGGTTGCTGCAGTAAGAAATCACAAATAAAACTCCCAACTGGTGCAGTGGAGATTTGAACTCACAACCTCTCTGTCTAAAGACCGGCGTCTTGCCTCGAGACGAACTAATTCCCCACCGTACTTAATTAATCTATATCGTGACCCGAATTAGAAAACTATGAGAACCGTTGCCCTATATCCTTCACCTTCACACTCATTTTCTGATCCGTGATACTATTACCGCTAAACGTTGTGTATGTACATCCATATTCTTTCAATCTTTCTCGCAGAGATCGTTAAAGATTCGTTACTTGTTTGTTAACGATCATAGTCAAGTTTCTCTCTCCTTTACCCTGACTACTAAGACTCAGAAAACATCGTTTCTGCACATCGTGTTCAGAGGGGAATATTCATAATTTTACCGCTAAAACATAAAACATAAAACGCAGATTTGTAACATGAGTTCATTTTACCTCAGAGCTGTTATTTTTGTTTACTGTTCTACATTCCAGAATTGGCTGTTCATTATTCAAGACAGGGCAGAGATCCTGAGCCTTTAACCCGAGAATTAAGCAAGTAAAATTATCAAGGCACACGAATATTTATAGCAAAATTTGCACAAATTTCAAATCTCTTGGTGAGTTTAATATTTGAGTTGGGTATATTCATCATCATGTGCCATGCCGGCTTGCGTAGGCGATCAGCGTCCGTCCACAATTTATCATAAACAGTGCATCGTATCAATTCTGTTGTTGTCTGTTTTCCTTCAGAAACATGACAAAGTATAAGTAAAGGCATCAAGATGCACCAAGTAAAGGCATCAAGATGCACCAAGTAGAGGCATCAAGATGCACCAAGTAAAGGCATCAAGATGCACCAAGTAAAGGCATCAAGATGCACCAAGTAAAGGCATCAAGATGCACCAAGTAAATGCATCAAGATGCACCAAGTAAAGGCATCAAGATGCACCAAGTAAAGGCATCAAAATGCACCAAGTAAAGGCATCAAGATGCACCAAGTAAAGGCATCAAGATGCACCAAGTAAATGCATCAAGATGCACCAAGTAAAGGCATCAAGATGCACCAAGTAAAGGCATCAAGATGCACCAAGTAAATGCATCAAGATGCACCAAGTAAATGCATCAAGATGCACCAAGTAAATGCATCAAGATGCACCAAGTAAATGCATCAAGATGCACCAAGTAAAGGCATCAAGATGCACCAAGTAAATGCATCAAGATGCACCAAGTAAAGGCATCAAGATGCACCAAGTAAATGCATCAAGATGCACCAAGTAAATGCATCAAGATGCACCAAGTAAAGGCATCAAGATGCACCAAGTAAAGGCATCAAGATGCACCATGTAAAGGCATCAAGATGCACCAAGTAAAGGCATCAAGATGCACCAAGTAAGGCATCAAGATGCACCAAGTATATGCATCAAGATGCACCAAGTAAATGCATCAAGATGCACCAAGTAAAGGCATCAAGATGCACCAAGTAAATGCATCAAGATGCACCAAGTAAATGCATCAAGATGCACCAAGTAAATGCATCAAGATGCACCAAGTAAATGCATCAAGATGCACCAAGTAAAGGCATCAAGATGCACCAAGTAAATGCATCAAGATGCACCAAGTAAAGGCATCAAGATGCACCAAGTAAAGGCATCAAGATGCACCAAGTAAAGGCATCAAGATGCACCAAGTAAATGCATCAAGATGCACCAAGTAAAGGCATCAAGATGCACCAAGTAAAGGCATCAAGATGCACCAAGTAAAGGCATCAAGATGCACCAAGTAAAGGCATCAAGATACGTGGAGATGCGAAGCTGCTGTAAAGCTGATGATAATAGCAATACTAAAAAAAAAAAAAAAAAAAAAAAAAAAAAAAAAAAGTGGTATGGTGACAGCTTTACGTGGTAATGGAGAAAACAAAATTAGACGTTTCGGCCAAGTAGGCCTTCAGCTGGAACAACAAACAACAAACAACTTTTTTTTAAAAATATTGCTACTGCCATAACAACTAGCTGTCTAATATCGTCCCCATTTGTCGTCTGTGATCTCTCTTTCCTTTTATTTTGCCAGTTGTAACCAAGTATTCCAACTTTCCTCCTCTCATGATGCGCCCGAAAAATGTCGATTGTTTCTTTCTGATGTTTCTCAGGAGCTCCCTTTCTGTGTTGGCCTCTTTGGGCTAAAATATTCTGGTAGGTCGTTCTTGCTGCCCAGGAAACTCTCAGTATCCTTCTTGGAAACTCCATCTCTGTGGCATTTAATCCTCATTTGTTTGTCTACTGTCCCTAATTGGCTTCCATAGGTCAGAGTTGGCTCTGTATAGCATCGATGAACTCTCTTTCTCACTTCTATATTAGATGAAGATATATAAATTCACATTCGCTCAACCTTTACGTAGGCATGGATTTATTGCGTCGCTAGTTTACGACAAACACTAGTTATACGGCTTTAGGCCAGACACATCCGTCATTGGCATCAGTAGATTTCTTCAAACAATTTTTGTCCTGGCCGCCGCTCTTTTTGACCTACTTATTTCACTTGTTAACTGTCAAGGATTCTTTAATGTGCATGAGTGCACGCGGGCGCTCCTGTTTTACGCCTTTTTCCGAGCGGGTTAAGTGGAGTCTCACTCCCAGCGATCAGGGTACGGTAAAACCATGGAGCCAGTTGTGGGGTTGTGATAAGCACTCCAAGGTTACTATTTGCCTGTTCCCTAAGGTAAAATCATGGAGCCAGTTGTGGGGGTGTGATAAGCACTCCAAGGTTACTATTTGCCTGTTCCCTAAGATAAAACCATGGAGCCAGTAGTGGGGGTGTGATAAGCACTCCAAGGTTATTATTTGCCTGTTCGCTAAGATAAAACCATGGAGCCAGTAGTGGGGGTGTGATAAGCACTCCAAGGTTATTATTTGCCTGTTCCCAAAGATAAAACCATGGAGCCAGTAGTGGGGGTGTGATAAGCACTCCAAGGTTACTATTTGCCTGTTCCCTAAGGTAAAACCATGGAGCCAGTTGTGGGGGTGTGATAAGCACTCCAAATGTATTATTTGCCTGTTCCCTAAGATAAAACCATGGAGCCAGTTGTGGGGGTGTGATAAGCACTCCAAGGTTACTATTTGCCTGTTCCCTAAGGTAAAATCATGGAGCCAGTTGTGGGGGTGTGATAAGCACTCCAAGGTTACTATTTGCCTGTTCCCTAAGGTAAAATCATGATGAAACCATGGATTCCAAGTGAGAAATTCCCACCGACTATGTCGGGATGCGAACCCGTGGAGTTACCTGTCAAAGAAGTTTACTGTTTACAACAAGACGACCCTTACCCCCTCGTATCCGATCAAATGGAAATAAATAAAGCACAACGTAGGACTAGAAATACAGGTTCAGATGTTATTTTTATAAACTAACACAAGTTTAGATGTTATTTTTATAATCTAACACAAGTGTAGAGGCCAGTTTTATAAACTAACACACGTTTAAAGGTTACTTTATAAATTAACACCATTTTAAAGGGTACTTTAAAAAACTAGCACAAGTTTAGAGGCTACTTTTATAAACTAACACAAATTTAAAGTATACTTTATAAATTTACACCATTTTAAAGGGTACTTTAAAAAACTAACACCAGTTTAGAGGCTACTTTTATAAACTAGTCTTCTGTTCATTATTTTGATTTACTTTCAGCGTAGATCACAATTGTTTGTCTTTGACACTTGAGTTGATTTGCTGATTTGTCTTTTCAAGAGGACAAAATACATAAGCTTCCTCAGTTATACATCAAAGGTGATTAGAAGAATCGTATCTTCAAGAAAAATTGCATTTCCCGAAAATCTCAAAATCTCCAAATTGTGATATTTTTTTTTCCTTACAAGTATTAACTGTTAAATAAAGCCATAAGTAATGGTAGCAAAAAAGAAATCACCGCGATGCATAATTAAAGACAAGTGGAACAATATTAAAACAGGTAAATGAATTTAAAAATCTGGGAACAATGTTAACCTCAGATGGTAGTGATACAATAGAGGTGTGATGTAGAATAGCTCAGGTAAAGCAGCTTTCCAAAAAAATTAGGAAGATACTTTGCAATCCATTTTTGACAATCATCATCATGTACGCTGCCGGTTGGCGTAGGCGATCATGTCCATCCACAATCTTCTATCTACAGCGCAACGTATCAGTTCTGTTGTTGACTGTTTTCCATGCCATGACACCAAGCTATCCAGTATTTTCTCTCTTTGTCGTCCGCGATCTCTCTTTCCTTTTATTTTGCCAGTTGTAACCAAGTATTCCAACTTTCCTCTTCTCATGATGTGCCCGAAAAATGTTGATTGCTTCTTTCTGATGTTTTTAAGAGCTCCTTTTTTTGTGTTGGCCTCTTTGAGAACTTCCTCATTGGTCTTTTTATTTTTGACAATAGAAACAAGAAAAAGAGTTCTTAAAAGTTATGAAGAGCCAGTGTTAACATATGGATATGAATCATGGACAATAGGTCAACAGACAAGAAAATCACTGGAGGCTGTAGAAATGTGGTTTTACATCAGAATGTTAAGAATACCATGGACAGCTAAGAAGAATGAAAACGTTCTGAAAGAGGTCAAAGCAAAAAGAGAGCTAATTTTCAATATTAGGAAGAAAAACACAAGTTATAAAAGTGCACATTGTAATTTTGAAAGTTATTTCAATTAAAATCTTCAAATGTGGTAGCATGTTTGCGTGGGAATAACTTCGTGAGCCTATAAAATACCGCTCATTTCTAACATTGATGATTTTTTAAATGAGTCATTATCGTTTTCCTCTCGCCTAAAACAGAAAATAGGGTCAATGTCGTAGTTTTCCATGATTGACGCTTTGCTGCTGGTTCATGTAGGTCTTGGTTGTCTCTTAGTCCCATGTTTGAGTCTTCACTAGTATATGTTCTGTGTAGCAGAATTATCTTGACCTGCCTCGTTTTCTCTTGCCAGATGATTTCTACACGAATGTCTGACGGGAAAGTCTTACTTCATTCACTTTCAGCACATGACTGATGTATTTCCAACGCCTTCTTATAAAACTTTACACGTATCCTTGTTTTTATTCATCTCTTAAATATTGGCCAGGGCATTTCCCGTAGAGAACTATTAATCATTGTATTCTGACCACTTTAATGAATCGTCTCACCTGCGATCTTGTCAGATAATAGCCATATTTGATAATTTATAGCCAAATTATGAAGAGCTGTACAAACTGGCATGGACTGATCCCAACGGGATTCCCCACTAGACGTCTCTATAGAGGAATTTACGTTGTTTATTGTTAGGCATTTAAAGTGATTTCAACAGGTTTGTATATTGTTTCATCTGGCCTAAGCTACTGTCGTACTTTATAGCGGCCAGTCAGAGATACGACACGGCCGTTAAATGCATGTTATTTTCATCTCCCTTTATGAATGTTTAGTGTAGCGTGACATGATATTTGATGAGGACACAAATTATGAAACAAAACCAAAAAAATAATGGAGATCTAATTGAGGAACAAGTAGAATAGAGTCACTGAGAGGCATGGCCACGAGTGTGTATAACCTGCACATTTGATATTTTGCGTCAGCCGGTAACACGAACCAAGATAACAGCAACTAAACACTACCCACACAAGTATCAAAGGACAAACTCTATGAAATCAATAGACAGACAGGACGCCATTGAGCAGGATGTATAGACGGAATGTGTGTAACACTCGGGAACGTCATAATAGAAAAAGTCAACCAAAGAGAAAAAAAACCTCCCCTAGACGCTGAAAGTTAAATGAGGAAGGAAAGAAAAGAAAAGTTATTTGCGGGTCATCATCACTGCTCTCCGAACATGTCCATAGATGCTCTGAAGATCACCTCCTCAGTAAGTCTCGCAGTGTCCAGCGACTGACGACTCCAGTTCTGTGTTGGTTAATAAATCTTCTTACACGCCCACTAAATTTCTCGTTTCTGGCTGTGCCCATCTTAACTCCCATCTCTATCATCCGAAGGAGGGACGTGGAGTCATGGTTGTCGAAGTCCTGTGCCCTTCTCACATCCCGGAAGGCATTGATGACGTCTCTCGTTCCATTGGTTGACCGTCTTCAACGATAGCGCAGCTAGCCAACCTGTCCGCTCTTTCATTTCCCCGTACTCCTGTATGTCCAAGGACGCAGACAAAGGTGACCTTACGTTTGACTTCTGCAATGACTCAACCCATTGGGAAGAGGTTAACTCGAATAAGCCTACCCGGAATGCGCTGATTTCGATTCCTTCAGTCAGTAACAAGTAACGCTGTCAAGTACAAACGCATGAAAGTCAAATTGTATTTAAATATTGATCATCATTAAGAAACCCATTTGAACTGCTGCATATATTTGAACACCAAATTTGCAAACGCAACATTAAATATTTCATAGTAAAGCCTGAGAGTTGTATTTAACAGTTTCAAACCGTAATACACGTATGTGTTTCGAAAACACACTTGATAACTACATTAGACTGTAAGTTGATCACAATTATTGACTTCTAACAATTTAATATTAAGTGGTGTAATAATGCAGACCGGTTTATGTCGCACATTATATTTTACATATCAATTACCTATGCATGGATTATTTGCATATAGACTTATCTATCAATTTTTATACACCCATCTATCCTTCACTCTCTCACCTAACCAATCACGTATCCGATTACCCCTTCTGTCAGTCTTTCAATCTCTATATTTGCTTATATGTTTATTTGTTTATCTAGCTCTATCTTATCCTCTATCTAGCCCTATCTTATCCTCTATATAGCTCTATCTTATCCTCTATCCAACACTATCTTATCCTCTATCTAGCTCTACCTAGCTCTATCTTATCCTCTATCCAGCACTATCTTATCCTCTATCTAGCACCATCTTATCCTCTACCTAGCTCCATCTTATCCTCTTTCTCGCTCTGTCTTATCTTCTACCTAGCTCTATCTTATCCTCTATCTAGCACTATCTTATCCTCTATTTAGCTCTATCTTATCCCCTATCTAGCTCTATCTTATCCTCTATCTAGCACTATCTTATCCTCTATATAGCTCTATCTTATCCCCTATTTAGCTCTATCTTAACCCCTATCTAGCTCTATCTTATCCTCTATCTAGCACTATCTTATCCTCTATATAGCTCTATCTTATCCCCTATTTAGCTCTATCTTATCCTCTATCTAGCTCTATCTTATCCTCTATCTAGCACTATCTTATCCTCTATTTAGCTCTATCTTATCCCCTATCTAGCTCTATCTTATCCTCTATCTAGCTCTATCATATCCTCTATCTAGCTCTATCTTATCCTCTATCTAGCTCTATCTTATCCTCTATCTAGCTCTATCTTATCCTTTATCTAGCTCTATCTTATCCTCTATCTAGCTCTATCTTATCCCCTATCTAGCTCTATCTTATCCCCTATCTAGCTCTATCTTATCCTCTATCTAGCTCTATCTTATCCTCTATCTAGCTCTATCTTATCCTCTATCTAGCTCTATCTTATCCCCTATCTAGCTCTATCTTATCCCTATCTAGCTCTATCTTATCCTCTATCTAGCTCTATCTTATCCCCTATCTAGCTCTATCTTATCCCTATCTAGCTCTATCTTATCCTCTATCTAGCTCTATCTTATCCCCTATCTAGCTCTATCTTATCCCCTATCTAGCACTATCGTATCCCCTATCAAGCTCTATCTTATCCCCTATCTAGCTCTATCTTATCCCCTATCTACCTCTATCTTATCCCCTATCAAGCTCTATCTTATCCCCTATCTAGCTCTATCATATCCCCTATCTAGCTCTATCTTATCCTCTATTTAGCCCTATCGTATCCCCTATCAAGCTCTATCTTATCCCCTATTTAGCTCTATCTTATCCTCTATCTAGCTCTATCTTATCCCCTATCTAGCTCTATCTTATCCTCTATCTAGCTCTATCATATCCTCTATCTAGCTCTATCTTATCCTCTATCTAGCTCTATCTTATCCTCTATCTAGCTCTATCTTATCCTCTATCTAGCACCATCTTATCCTCTACCTAGCTCCATCTTATCCTCTTTCTCGCTCTGTCTTATCTTCTACCTAGCTCTATCTTATCCTCTATCTAGCACTATCTTATCCTCTATTTAGCTCTATCTTATCCCCTATCTAGCTCTATCTTATCCTCTATCTAGCACTATCTTATCCTCTATATAGCTCTATCTTATCCCCTATTTAGCTCTATCTTAACCCCTATCTAGCTCTATCTTATCCTCTATCTAGCACTATCTTATCCTCTATATAGCTCTATCTTATCCCCTATTTAGCTCTATCTTATCCTCTATCTAGCTCTATCTTATCCTCTATCTAGCACTATCTTATCCTCTATTTAGCTCTATCTTATCCCCTATCTAGCTCTATCTTATCCTCTATCTAGCTCTATCATATCCTCTATCTAGCTCTATCTTATCCTCTATCTAGCTCTATCTTATCCTGTATCTAGCTCTATCTTATCCTTTATCTAGCTCTATCTTATCCTCTATCTAGCTCTATCTTATCCCCTATCTAGCTCTATCTTATCCCCTATCTAGCTCTATCTTATCCTCTATCTAGCTCTATCTTATCCTCTATCTAGCTCTATCTTATCCCCTATCTAGCTCTATCTTATCCCTATCTAGCTCTATCTTATCCTCTATCTAGCTCTATCTTATCCCCTATCTAGCTCTATCTTATCCCTATCTAGCTCTATCTTATCCTCTATCTAGCTCTATCTTATCCCCTATCTAGCTCTATCTTATCCCCTATCTAGCACTATCGTATCCCCTATCAAGCTCTATCTTATCCCCTATCTAGCTCTATCTTATCCCCTATCTACCTCTATCTTATCCCCTATCAAGCTCTATCTTATCCCCTATCTAGCTCTATCATATCCCCTATCTAGCTCTATCTTATCCTCTATTTAGCCCTATCGTATCCCCTATCAAGCTCTATCTTATCCCCTATCTAGCTCTATCTTATCCCCTATCTAGCTCTATCTTATCCCCTATCAAGCTCTATCTTATCCCCTATCTAGCTCTATCATATCCCCTATCTAGCACTATCTTATCCTTTATGTAGCTGTCTGTTTTTTACTTCCATCCAAAGATTCATCCACCTATATACGTTTCCGTCCTTCCTTCCACCCACTCATATGTGTGTCGTTTCCTTACCTCTCTACCTATTTAGACAAACATGCAAAATCTTGTTTATTGTTTCCATCAAAGACGTTTACTACTGTAATAAAAGGATATACTTATAGAAATATGACGTAATAACACAAATATTACGATGGAGGGTCGTCTTAAAAATGAAGCCTTTAATTACTACAGCGGTTCTCGTCTTTAGTAAAATTAAAGGACTATCTAATTGAAAACGTTCGGTGATTTGATGAACAAAATCGACACCATTTTGCTCTGGGCGTTTCCGTCTTCTCTTTAAGTAGATGGCGAAAAGTGTACATGTTGGTGTTTCCATGCTACAACCTCGCTGGATAAGATAGAGCTAGATAGAAGATAAGATAGAGCTAGATAGAGGATAAGATAGAGCTAGATAGAGGATAAGATAGAGCTAGATAGAGAATAAGATAGAGCTAGATAGAGGATAAGATAGAGCTAGATAGAGGATAAGATAGAGCTAGATAGAGGATAAGATAGAGCTAGATAGAGGATAAGCTAGAGCTAGATAGAGGATACGATAGAGCTAGATAGAGGATAAGATAGAGCTAGATAGAGGATAAGATAGAGCTAGATAGAGGATAAGATAGAGCTAGATAGAGGATAAGATAGAGCTAGATAGAGGATAAGATAGAGCTAGATAGAGGATAAGATAGAGCTAGACAGAGGATAAGATAGAGCTAGATAGAGGATACGATAGAGCTAGATAGAGGATAAGATAGAGCTAGATAGAGGATAAGATAGAGCTAGATAGAGGATAAGATATTGCTAGATAGAGGATAAGATAGAGCTAGATAGAGGATAAAATAGAGCTAGATAGTGGATAAGATAGAGCTAGATAGTGGATAAGATAGAGCTAGATAGAGGATAAGATAGAGCTATATAGAGGATAAGATAGAGCTAGATAGAGGATAAGATAGTGCTAGATAGAGGATAAGATAGAGCTAGATAGAGGATAAAATAGAGCTAGATAGTGGATAAGATAGAGCTAGATAGAGGATAAGATAGTGCTAGATAGAGGATAAGATAGAGCTAGATAGAGGATAAAATAGAGCTAGATAGTGGATAAGATAGAGCTAGATAGTGGATAAGATAGAGCTAGATAGTGGATAAGATAGAGCTAGATAGAGGATAAGATAGAGCTAGATAGTGGATAAGATAGAGCTAGATATCTAGGAGACAAATAATAATAAATGAATGTTATAATGGAGGGAAACTTACGAGGCGATAATTCAGCGAATCATAGGAGGAAGGGGTATGTTTTACAGCATTCAGCAACACTGACAAATAAACAACAACAGAAGAAAAAAAAACAAAGAAAAATATATGGTCCGAAGCAGGATCGAACCCGTACTCCTTGGCATTTTTCCTGAGTGCTGTGAAACATGCCTCTTCCTCCAATTATACACTGACCAATATCTACGCTGGCGAGGAGTGGATACCAGTGCCTACATCATTCAGGGGGACATTTTCGTGTATTGTCACACTCGACGGGAAATGTAGGAAACTGGACTCAGTCGTGGCCAGTGGGGAGGTCAACAGTCTCATCTGGGAGTCCACGTCACTCCTTTGGATGAAAGAGATGGGAGTTAAGATGGGCACAGCCAGAAACGAGAAACTTTATGGGCGTGTAAGAAGACTTACAACCAACACAGAACTGAAGTTGTCAGTCGCTGGACTCTGCAAGACTTGCTGAGGAAGGGATCTGAGCACCTATGGATATGTTCGGAGTGCAATGATGATGACCCGCTAATAACTCAGTAACCTCGCTGACCGTTCACTCTTATTAATCTAATATGATCATATCCCTGCCCTCCTGGTACCGCGCTTGGTATAAATTCCTACAAATGTTTTCAGGTCATTAAAAACACTTTAACTCAAACACTTCTCTTCTCAATGGCGCTAAACAATAACAGGGGAAGATAACATTAAAGGTAGGTAATAAAACATGACAGTATCATAGTCCGTATTGGGAACCACTGAGGCATCTTGTTATTTGTCACATCTTTCTTCAATAACCATTCTTCCGGTAGAACACAAGTATTCTCTGATTTAGTATTTATGGCTTCAGTTACTGTGAAGAATACAACAATAGGACATTTAGTCATTGTTTATCCATCGCTTTCATGAAACAATGAAGCCGCACCAGAGCAATGGGTCGTGAACAGTTCGATTGTCGAAAGGAAATCGAGTTCATTCATTCGACAGATCTTCGTTTTTATTTTCTTGTAATTTGCACTTTCAGCTCCCTGTGGACCAACAGTATTCAACAAATACTTTCCAAGCCGTTCTATTTCTTTACATTCTCTAAAGATCGTTCTATGTCTTCTACATTTTATTCATCTCAGCTTCCATCTGTCTTCTCCAAATATATATCTTGTTCTTCAAGACAGAAGACATACAGGCAGACGGCAGACAGCAGACAGATAGGCAGATGGACAGACAGATAATAAGAAAGACAGTGAGACAAGCAAGCAGCCAGACAGGCAGACGGACGGACAGACAGACGAACTGATGGATAGATCAACAGATGGATAGTTGCATGGATGGATGGATGGATGGATGGATGGATGGATGGATAGGTGGATGGACAGACGGACGGATAGATAGATAGACAGGCAGGCAGACAGGCAGGCAGGCAGATAGATAGATAGATAGATAGACAGACAGACAGACAGACAGACAGACAGACAGACAGACAGACAGACAGACAGACAGACAGACAGACAGACAGACAGACAGACAGACAGACAGACAGATAGATAGATAGATAGATAGATAGATAGATAGATAGATAGATAGATAGATAGATAGATAGATAGATAGATAGATAGATAGATAGATAGATAGATAGATAGATAGATAGATAGATAGATAGATAGATAGATAGATAGATAGATAGATAGATAGATAGATAGATAGATAGATAGATAGATAGATAGATAGATAGATAGATAGATAGATAGATAGATAGATAGATAGATAGATAGATAGATAGATAGATAGATAGATAGATAGATAGATAGATAGATAGATAGATAGATAGATAGATAGATAGATAGATAGATAGATAGATAGATAGATAGATAGATAGATAGATAGATAGATAGACAAGAGTGCATATATAAGTGTTTTGCAACTCTCATTTATTATTTTATATAAAGTTGGCATCTTACTGCGCTTACTTTATCGTTTCAACTGTGCAGCGTTTGTGTATGTCCACCCCTCCACAAAATTACGATGGTGGTGCAATCACTCTGTCAATAGGAAAATATAAACAGTTGGGCCAAACGTGACAGAACAATCAAGGGATATACTACGCAGTGCGACAACGTGTTTGGCTCACCGATGTTTCCAATAATGTAACATACTACACATGTAATATATTACACACGAACAGTCTTTGCAGGCTCATTTTCAACAGGGAAATATATATATATATATAACCTGATGTATAAAACATATTTTATTTCAACATTATTTTGTTTAATATAAACTGTTAATTCATTACGCAAGTGTTACTCAGTTTTCGTGGGAGAGAGAATCTGTGGATATTTTAAAAAAAAATGTTTGCTCTTTGGTTATCCTCTTGTGTTATCGAGCCCACGTCTTCTTCTTCTCCTTCTTCTTCTTCTTCTCCTTCTTCTTCTTCTTCTACTCATTCTTCTTCTTCTTCCTCTTCTTCTTCTTCTTCTTCTATCCTTCCTCTGTTGCCGTTGGCGTCGAGGGGAGATACAATCTGCGCTTCTAAACTCTTCTGTTGGCCTCTTTTGGTGTTATCCCTCCTAGTGACTCTAGTATTCCCATTATCCATCTCTTTCTCGGTCTTCCTCTTAATCTGGTGTTTTCGTAGCGTTTGTTTATGGCTCTTTGAGTCATTGTTAGTTCTTTTTGTCTTGTTATGAGGCCGAACCAATTTATCTGTTGTTTCTTTATGTATTCGATGGCTGGTTTAATTTCGAGTTTCTTTCTCGGGTCAGTGTTTCTTACTCTGTCCCTTAAGCTGTTTCCTGTCATTCTTCTGACACATTTCATTTCGGTGGTCGTTATCTTTCTTATTGTTCTAGAGTCCAGCGTCCAATTCTGGCACTGATAACACAGAGTTGGTAGAAAAATTGATTTGTATATTGCCCTTTTTGTTTCCGTAGTTATTGCTTTGTTTTTCAATCGAGTCTACTAGCTGTTCTAATATAGTGCCTACTCATGTTATGTGAACATATGGTAAAATATTTCTAAGGCAAACTATGGGAGACGTATTTGATGTATGAAGGAAGGGACATTTTAATATTCGAATTAAAAACTGTGAAAAAAAAATAAACATCAATTTATACATTTCGACACTCCCATTTGTGATTGCTCTGAAATTGTCTCTTAATTATTTCACATGAAATAATTTTATTTGCAAATTATTAGTCAAGTAACATAGACCTAAATATAGACTACGTCCTGAGGGCTTAACATTTCATATCCTCTTTTCTAAATACCCATTTATTAAATTGAGACCTCGGGTAAAGTATTCCTCTTTAGATAAGACCTGATCAAAGGAGGAGTAGAAGACCTATTTTCAAAGAACCTCTTCAGGAGGCACTTATGCAAACTTAAGACTGACGCCAAAAGCTCTGAACTCCTAACGCGATAATCATAGTTTGGCTTTGAAACGCTGCAGTGGTCTGGCAAATGTGTGATCTCAAGTTGTGTGGCCAGGTAGACTTACGAAGAAGTTGTAAATTATTTTGTTGCTGCTGTCAATTTTAAGTGTAGCAATTCGTGTAATAAATGACACACGGAGAATACACAGCAGGTCCTTGAGGTAAATATGTGTAATTTAACTGGATTATGTTTTTAAGTATGTATAATTAAAAAAAAAAATATTGTATACGGTTTTAAAGTTATTTATGAAGAATGTATATAGATAACATTATGTGCTAAATAAATAATAATATTTTAATAATGCCACACGAATACTGAGAACCTCAGTAGAATTAACAATGGCTTTGACTCTATTACTGCTGATTCATTGTTGCTAGAGAGGCATTACAGCACTTCCGACAAATATATAGTTGCTCAGTCGATATGAGCAGATCACACAGTGTGCAACATTGATGATTCCGGTTTCTCGTTGGTTGTGTACGTACAAAATAGGAGCATCACCTCCCTCGCACCGCTCTTCACATCACTTCCCCCTTACCTCTCTTCACATCACATCCCCACACCTCTCGCCACATCACCTTTCCCACACCTCTCTTCACATCACATGCCCACATCTCTCGCCACATCACCTTTCCCACACCTCTCTTCACATCACATCCCCACACCTCTCGCCACATCACCTTTCCCACACCTCTCTCCATATAACCTTTCCCACACCTCTCTCCACATCACCTACCCTGCAACTCTCTTCACATCGCCTCCCCCGCACATCTCTCCACATCCCATACACCGCACCTCTCTCTACATCACCTCCCCCACATCTCTCACCATATCACCTTTCCCACACCTCTCTCCACATCACCTTTCTCACCCCTCTCTCTACATCACCTTTCCCACACCTCTCTCCACATCACCTTTCCCACACCACTCTCCACATTACCTTTCCCACATCTCTCTCCACATCACCTTTCCCACACCTCTCTCCACATCACCTCACCACACCGCTCACCACATCATTTTTCCCACACCTCTCTCCACATCATCTTTCCCACACCTCTCTCCACATCACCTTTCCCACACCTCTCTCCACATCACCTTTCCTACACCTCTCTACCACATCACCTTTCCCACACCTCTTTCCACATCACTTTTCCTACGTCTCTCTCCATATCACCTTTTCCAAACCTCACACCACATCACCTTTCCCACACATCTCACCACATCACATTTCCAATACCTCTCACCACATCGCCTTTCCTACACCTCACTCCACATTACCTTTCCCACACCTCTCACCACGTCACCTATCCTACACCTCTCTCCACATCACCTTTCCTACACCTCTCACCACATCACCTTTCCCACACATCTCACCACATCACATTTCCAATACCTCTCACCACATCGCCTTTCCTACACCTCACTCCACATTACCTTTCCCACACCTCTCACCACGTCACCTATCCTACACCTCTCTCCACATCACCTTTCCTACACCTCTCTCCACATAACCTTTCTTACACCTTTCTCCACATCACCTTTCTTACACCTCTCACCACATCGCCTTTCCCACACCTCTCTCCACATCACCTTTCCCACACCTCCCTCCACATCACCTTTCCCACACCTCCCTCCACATCACCTTTCCCACACCTCCATCCACATCACCTTTCCCACACCTCCCGTCACATCACATCCCGACACATCACCTACTTCCCCCTTCCCCAACACACCTCCTGTCACACAACTCCCTCACACCCACCCTCCCCACACCTCCTGCCACATTACCTACCGCCACATCACCTCCATGATTCGCTTCCATAGCTCAGAATTGGCTCTGTATATCACCCACTTCTATTATAAACAACGCTAGAGTGGGACAACTTAGAGGGACCTGTTACTGCAGTTTTATAAAAAAATCATTTACATTGCTCTTGATTCAAAGTCAAGAAAAAGATAGTTGATAAGATTAAGTATATTCGATGATGGTCTTACGTCATGGGGGTTTCATTTACAAAAAAACAAGAAGCCCAAAATAAATCATCATCATCAAGTACATACTGGCGTAGATGATCATGTCTCTCCACAACTTTCAATCTCGACAGTTATTTATCATTTCTATTGTTGACCTTCTGCCAAACCATTATCTTAATCTTTCTGGTATCTTTTCTCTTTGCTTCCCTCTATCTCTTCGTCCCACAATTTTCCCAGGTGTATTAATATATACCACCTACTCCCTTTTCAATTCATGAAGAAAAAATGATGATTGTTTCTTCCTAATATTGGAAATTAGCTCTCTTTTTGCTTTGCCCTCCTTCAGAAAGTTTTCATTGCTCTTCTTAGCTGTCCATGGTATTCTCAACATTCTTCTGTAAAACCAAATTTCTACATGACTTGTATCATCTTGGTATTGGTGAAATCTAATTCCTTGTTTAATTGTCTAAACATTCATATATAATATGTTAAGTGTTATATAAATATGAACATGTAGATTGATATTTAAAAACATGAACAATTTTGTCTCTGAGATCTCTACCGCTAAATTGATAAAATCTTTCCGTACTGAAAGAGTTAAGATTGGCTCTACATAACAATTAAGAACTATTTTTCTTGTTTCTATTGTCAAAAATGCATTGCACAGTATCATTCTCATTTTTTGGAAAGCTGCTTATGCCAGAGCTATTCTCTTAGTCCTATTAGTTATATGATATATTATTTATACAAACTATAGCACAATGAATACTATTCTACGTATGGAAAAAGCAATCCATCTGGCCCTAGATCTCTGATCATAATGTTTCTATCTCTCAATAATTTTGATCTTCACTTTCACTGGATAATTTTATTTCTTCTTTATTAAAAACCATCAGATTGGGATTTCTACTATAAAATAATATACCTCTCAATGACAGGAATGGATTCTAGGAGAAATATGCCCCCCAGGGACAGTCCGTAGAGAATATACGGGCACAGGCGATGTGCGATCTGTAATCGGTAATATCCAAAATATGGTTGTCAAATATCATAAATCTAACATGTTGGAGAGAGGGGAAGCTAATTCGGGCAATTCATAGAACAACAAAGAAGATGGGGTCTCAGGGAGTGAATCAAGTGTGAACGGCTTTCAATTTACGATAGCGAGATGAAATAGTTGTGTCAGATAAGACGACGTTTGAAACGTTCACGACCGGACCTTCTGTAACAGATTTTGTTCAATTCTAGAGTGGTAGACTGCGTGGCATTTTCAGCTGAATTTATATAGATTTTCTTTCTTTTTCTTTAATAATCACCGGAAATATTGCTTATATCATCATCATCATCATCATCATCATCATCATCATCATCAAGTACCGGCCTGCTGGCGTAGGTGATCATGTCTCTCTACAACTTTCAATCACGACAGTTATTTATCATTTCCGTTGTTGACCGTCTGCCAAGCTATTCTCTTAAGTTGTCTGTTATCTTTTCTCTTTGCTTCCCTCTATCTCTTCGTCCCTCAATTTTCCCAGTTGTTACAATATATTCCAATTGTTCTCTTCTCATTACATGGCCAAAAAATGATGATTGTTTCTTTCTAATATTGAAAATTAGCTTCTTTTTACTTTGGTCTCTTTCAGAACGTTTTTATTACTCTTCTTAGTTGTTCATGGTATTCTCAACATTCTTCTGTAAAACCACATTTCTACATACTCCAGGTCTTATATGTTCAATAATAAAAGGATTGATTTTTTGTTGCTGCAGAGTCAGGGGTAGAAATGTCGCGAAAGAAAAATGGAGAGGCTGTATGAGGAAGAACACAGGCATCGGTTGTAGTTGTAGCTTGGAATTTGTAGAATATGTGTGTGTGAGTGTGTGGGTGTGGATGTGCCGGCTTGCTCGCGTGTATGTGTGCATGTGTTATTGAGTGCGTGTTTGTCAGTGCGTTATTGCGTGCGGTCCTGCGTGTCGGTGGATGTGAGTATAAAAAATTTCCATTTCATCGTGTTGTGAATGTACTTCTTCTTCTCGTCCCTGAAAATAAAACAAATTCTGGTCGTGATTGCCATTTCTGAACGACCAATCCCATAAAAATGTAAACATTTTAATTTAAAACTCTGGCAGCTGAGGTTATGTTTTTTTTATTATTATTAATTATGTTTCATAATCGGAAGCCGCAATAGCTCAGTGGTTAGTGAACTGGACTACAAAGGACAAGGGGTAGGGTTCGATCCCAACCGTCGGCTTCCGGGTTCACCCAGCCTTAAATGGGTACCGGATTTTTTTCTGGGAAAGTAAAGTGGTACGGTCGTAATACCGACCACATTATCCCATAATTCATATGCTGAAGGTCTGTACAATTTATGGTCACTAACACCATATTCCCTATACGCCGCCACTTGGCGTGACGGGGGTACTTTACTTTTTTGTATGTTTCATAATCTGTATAACTACTTTCTATTTGGTCAAATTCCCCGATGCGATTTTAAGGAATTGTTATGTTTATTATTATTATTATTATTATTATTATTATTATTATATATATATACAATGACAACATTAACAACCTAAATAAAGGAGACCGAACCATCATCTTCTGAATGAGAACCGGTCATGTAACACTGAACAACCACATCAATTGAATATGACAAAACCAAACTTCAGCATGTCCACTCTGTGAACACCCACATGAAACAGTAGAACATCACCTGCTTGACTGTCCAAAGCTCACTGACATCAGAGCAACTCTACTTCCTCAAAGACCTGATAAATGGAACACCTTGTACGGACTGCAAGGGAACTCAGAAATACCTACAGATATCATTACATGACGGACGGGGGCGTTAGCTCACTTACCAATGGATCCATAGCAACAATAACAGCAACAACAACAAGAACAACATAACAATAGCAACAACAACAGCAACAACATAACAATAGCAACAACAACAGCGAGAATATGAATAACAACAATAGCAACGACAACAACTACTACAACAACGAAAGCAATAACAATAATAAAAGCAACAGCAGCAACAATAACAGCTATTACAGCAACAATACTAACAGCAACAATAATAGCAACAACATAACAATAGCAGCAACAACATAACAATAGCAACAACAACAACAGGAATAACAACAACAGCAACAACAACAGTAACAACAACTACAACAACAAAAGCAACAACAACAGTTGCTGTTACTACAACAACGAAAGCAACAACAACAGCAACAGCAGCAACAACAACAGCAACAACAAAAACAACTACAGCAACAACAACAGTAACAACAACAACAACAACAGTAATAACAGCAGCAACAACAACAGCAACAACAAAAACAACTACAGCAACAACAACAACACCAATAATAACAGCAGCAACAACAGCAACTACAGCAACAACAACAACAGTAATAACAACAGCAGCAACAACAACAACAAGAAGATTTGTTTATTAAAAAGCAAAAGTCACCCGTCACGTTATGTGGTGTACATTGAATATAATGTCCATGTCCACTTTTTTCGCAACTTTAGATTCATTTAGACATCACTTACTCAGCATCATGTCATGTCGCTTTACTTTGCTAGAAAAAGGTGATGACTTTTTCATCATTGCGAGCAGGGTTGGTTGTAGGTAATATGACGTCATCCGTCAATAGTACGCATAGTTGAAGACGTCACAGACTGTCGGTGCTTGCGGGAGGATCCCCTCAGTCTGTAGGAATTAGTAAAACTACAAGATGTCTGTGGAAAAAAAAAATAATATATCACCCACGTTACAAATCGAATATCAACATCACAGGATGGTGGGTAGATAACAGGATACAACAAAAAAATAGCGAGCATTTTAATATGACAACAATTTTTTTTAATAATTAGGATAACAACATCCTGGAATATACAAATAACATTATATAGTAGAAAACCAGAAGATAACATTGATAACAGATGGGAGAGTTTCATAAACAGATGTCACTATCAATACTAGTCATCATGAACAACAATGAGCGAAAAGCGATGTCTCACTGTTTATCATTTACAGTCTAATTTCGTTAGGAGACTTGCTTCCGACTAGAAACAAAGTAACTAAACTATCAGCATGAAGCATTTGTTTACAGTCCTGAAAAAAAAACAACAGAAATACAAATACAAAAGGTTTGGTTTATAACGACCCGCCGTCAACAGCGCCATTAAGCACTCAGATCGCGTGCAGCTCGTCGTGGCCTCGGTTGCTAGACATAGGCACTATTATTTCCTCTGAAATCAATTACAGTAAACATTTCAATATCTACACACATATAAAAAACGATAAATTAGAAACTGTTAAAAACTAACCTATCATAAATGTCCAGAAAGTTGTCAGTACAAGAGACAGTTATATACCTTTTTGTACACTATTTTGCTATTTATAACATTTACTGTGTAAGAGAAAACATTATATCTTTATTTACTTTAAGTTGTTTATAAATGTTTTGAGTAGAAAATCTCCATTATTTTTTAATTGATGTATGTTAATGGCGTTGATGTTGATGTTTGCAGTAATGACTGCTGCTCTACTTTGTGCGTGCTTGTAAAGACGTAAAATGGACGTGATTTAAAAACTGCGGCGTTGGTGTTTTACATTAGGCAAACCCGATTGTGTCGGACAGGACTTGTCTTCAATTGTTCGAGCTGTAATCTCGTGGAAGTAAAGGCATCAAGATGCGTAGAGATGCGAAGCTGCTGTAAAGCTGACGATAATAGCAATACTAAAAAAAAAAGAAGAAAAAAGTGGTATGGCGATAGCTTTACATGGTAATGGACAAAACAAAAGTCGACGTTTCGGCCTAGTAAGCCTTCAGCTGGAACAACAAACACAATATATAAGGTAAAGTAAAGTACGAGACTTGAACCGGCGTCTTAGCACGCGAGTTTACACCCATATGTGCTCGGCCGCCTATCCAGAAATGTTCGGATATTTCTGTATAGTGTAGCCTCAAGCATCGAAACTCAGATGCGAAGCGACACTCCTCACCTTCCCGGGATAATATCCTGGTACCCATTTCTGCCAACGGCTGGGTCGACCGTGGGGGTATTTTTTTTCCAACCACGAGTACAACTCACACTGCTCCCAGCGGGAATCGAACACGGGTTGTCCGAACGTCGGTAGTTCCAGTCGGGTGGTTTTAGGCTACCGAGGCCCCCTACACAACATATATATATATAAGGATATGTAAACAAAGTATGTGGTTAGATTTGTTTACATATCCTTATACATTTTTTTGTGTTTGTTGTTTGTTGTTCCAGCTGAAGTCCTACATGGCCGAAACGTCGACTTTTGTTTTGTCCATTACCACGTAAAGTTGTCACCATACCACTATTTTCTTCCTCTTTTTTTTTTTAGTATTGCTATAATCTCGTGGCCAGGCTAATGGTAACTTCCGGACCCAATATAGTGGAATCGTACTTAAGGTGTTGGTCAGTTTTTGTTCCGGGACCTAGACAACATAAGCCCTCAATAGGTCGCTGTCTCCCATTATCTTTTCAGAGATAAGAACAAATATAAATTAAAAAGAAACTTTTTGGCACATTTACGGCTCTTGAGGACCTATCTGCCCTATTACCTTTTCAATCACGCGAATGACACGAAAATCTGGCCATGGTTCCTATTTCAACATTTTGGGAGCAATCTTCTACCATTTAGTTTTCTTGTTTTAGAATAGTACTTTCTATATATTTGTTGTTTTGTAACTGATGTATGCTTTTACTGAAACGTCGTAGTTTGTCTTGTCTTTATACTGGTTTAGCTGCTTAATACCTGGTTATATCGAGTGTTCTTTGTAGAGCGCAATTGCGTTATTGAGGTATTTGTGGGTCATCATCATAGCACTTCGAACATCTTCATAGGTGCTCAGATCCACTCCTCAGCAAATCTCACAGTGTCCAGCGACTGGCGACTCCAGTTCTGTGTTGGTTGATAAGCCTTCTTACACGCCCACTAAGTTTCTCGTTTCTGGCTGTGCCCATCTTAACTCCAGTCTCTTTCATCCGAAGGAATGACGTGGAGTCATGGTTGTGTAGAACGTTGCATTCACCACATCTCGTCTGAAAGAATATCTCTGTCTCTAGTTAGATCTCGCACTTCTTGTTGTAATGTTCAAGGTCGCCTTGTGCTCATTACCATTTTGTGTTTATTTTACATCAGCTTATTCAACTCACTGCCTTTAGTTTCTATGTGTCGTCATCTCGCGTATCTGTTCCTTCTTTATTTGCTTTTCGACGTCGCGTTAAGAGATAGTTTGCTTTTTTATTTTCCCTGTTTTGCTCGTTGGCTGATCTCATTCACTGTCAGGTTTCCGAGTGGCGATGGTTGTCCTTCTACACATCTTTCACGAAGACGATATCTCGGTCTTCTCTTTTCGTAGCGTTTGATTATAAGTTGTGTATACATCTATTTGTGACTGACACTTTAGCTAATTTGCTATTGTGTGCCTTTCCAAAAAGATAAAATACTCAAGTTGCTTATGTTATCCATATTCAAATTGTTTAGAAGAAGTTGTGTATTAAATTTTGAAAACTTTCGAGGGAGACTTGTTGGTCTCGAGGCAAGACGTCGGCCTCGAGACAGATTAATTGTGAGTTTAAATCCCAACTGCACCAGTTGAGAATTTTGTTCATGATTTCTCTCAGCGGCAACCACCCCTGGTCTCAGCATCAAGGCCAGGCCTGAAGCGTCAATTACCCATCGGCCGGGAAAAAATAATTGAGTACCTCCGAAGACGGAGTTATCTGCCTGTGCGGCGACTTGAACTAAAATGCGACTTTTAGATGAAAAGAACAGCTGTGGTGTGGATTGTGTTTACTTATTTCTTGCTATATGTACACACTACATAATCTTCATGTATTCTAATAAGAGCTGGGTAGTCTACAGGTAACACGTCGGCCTCTGGACGAGGAAGACACGGGTTCAACGCCCACCACTGTCGGTCGGTGCTTTTTTTTTAAATAGGGAAAATTAATCCATGGTTTCCTTGTGACGTTACCCTTCCCTGATCTTTGATGTCTATCCCTCTCGGATAATTGCAACAGGTCCCGTGCGCACTAGACCACGTTAAAGAATAAGTGGCTTTTAACTTCAAAAACAAGGAGGCCATACATTTGGCCGCTGCAGGAGCAAAATAGTCAGAAAAAATCTGGCAACAATTCAATAATTCTTCAGTTAGTTAAATGCATAGTTAATTGCTTAGTTACATTGGTGGCTGGTTACTTAAATATGTATTTTATTAATGATCAATTAATGAGGTATTTAATAATTTGATCAGCGGGCTGGAAAGACAATAATGGAAGAGATGGTACCGGGACTATGCACCAGGAGCAGACCCAGAAGAAGGGGGTTTCAAGACATCAAGGAGACCTTGAACATGGTAATAGAAGAAGTTGGATATCTGGCTAGAGACAGAGATTCTTTCAGACGGACTGTGGTGAATGTAACGTACTGTTGGAGGTTTGGCTAGAGACAGAGATTCTTTCAAACGGACTGTGGTGAATGTAACGTACTGTTGGATATCTATCTATCTATCTATTGACCTTTCGAGCCGTAACCGGCCCATAGGGCGTAGACCAAGATACACCTTCTCCTATATGAATTTTTGTTCTAGCAGTTTTCTTTTAAAGATATTTTATCAAATCTCGCCATCTGTCTCTGTTCTGTGCAAGCAGTTCTATCTCATTGAGAGAGCCGATTCCTGCTGCTCTTGCCTCTCTCATCAATGTTCTTCTCAGTGTCTCCCTGGGTCTTCCTCTTTTTCTTTTACCTGTTGTTTCCCATATGAGGGCTTGCTTTGCTATTCGATTATTATCTCTTCTCATCACATGTCCAACGTATGACCATCGTCTTTTCTTTATTACTGAAGATATTAGTGGTTGATTGGCGATTTCTCTAATTTCCTCGTTTGTTTTGAATTCGTTCCATTCTATACCAAGTATTTTCCTTAGACATTTATTTTCGAATGCGTTCAACTTTGTTTCTATATCTCTTGTTGTTTTCCAGCTTTCACACGCATACGTAAGGGTTGATAGTACATTTGATTTGAATAGCCTAAGTTTTGTGTTTGTGCTAATGAGTTTTGATTTCCACAACTTTTCAAGGCTTCTGAAAGACATTGCTGCTTTAGCCAGTCTGGTTCTAATTTCTTTGCTCGTATCCCCTTCTCGATCAATGTGACTTCCAAGATAGATAAAGTGATCGATCTCTTCTACTGGTTTGTTTTCCATGTATATTTTGTCACTTGTTGGAATTAAACTTTTCATGACTTTAGTCTTTTCATGATTGACCTCAAGCCCAATTTTGCTGGCTATTGATGATAGTTCATTTGTGTTTTCCTGCATCGTTTTTATCTGACTGCTGATGAGAACTATGTCATCAGCAAAGTCGAGGTCCTCCAAATGGTCTCCTTGTATCCATTCGATGCCTTTATTACCAGTGCAGCATTTCTTCATTATGAAGTCCATAACAATTCCAAATAACAAGGGCGATAAAATACATCCTTGTTTAACCCCAGTTTCTATTGGGAAACATTCGCTCAGTCCTTCCTCTGTTCGAACTGCACATGTGTAACCATTGGATATCTGGCTAGAGACAAAGATTCTTTCAAACGGACTGTGGTGAATGTAACTTACTGTTGGAGATTTGGCTAGACAAGGATTTTTTTGAAAAAAGGGTTGTAGTAAATGTATCGTTCTGCAGAGGACATGTTACCTGATGATGATGGTCAAATTAGTTACTTTTTTGGCCCTTTAGTTTTTTTTGTATATAGTATGTTAAGTTACTTAGTCGATTGTTAGTTGGTTCTATAATGGCTGTTTTTGACGATACTGTATGAATAATGTGTATAATCAGTTAGTTCATTCATTATTTGAATAGGTAATTAGATAGTTGGTTTACCTCAGTCTAGTTTTTTTCTTTCTAATTATTTAGGTACATAAGAGGTGAAATGAAAGATGTTATATTTCAAGCTCTAGCTCTCAATCCCACTCTATCAGACGAAGATTATTCATGACGATCTCTCCAGTACCTCGCTGATTAAACATATAAGTTATGCATATCTATTCTCCCCCCCCCCTTTCCAAGCTATAATTTTGCTGAAATAGAGAGCCCTTTTTTCAATCCAACAAGAGATAAAATACTTTATTACAATATTCGTCGCTGCAGGTATTGTTGCTGCTCCATACTTTGCCACCGACTGCTGTGTTGGTTCATGATCAAAATAAGAGAGAAGACATATCAGATGAACTGTTCGGGCCGTGAAGTGAGAACAGTAGCGTAAGATTACAAAAGGAACGAGAAGCCCCGACGAACAGAATGATAATTATATGGGGATGTCATAAAAAAGAATAATGCAAACAAGGACAGATGATTTATTGTAGTAATTAAAAGATAAATGAGAGGAGAGAGAATCGATCGCTACCGTCTCTAATATACACATATTTTAATATGGCAATCTATCAATATGTTTATTAATGTAATGTATATGATTTACTGCCATATTGTGGGCCTCAAAGGGAAGTCATAGAAGAGAAGCAGACCAAGCACAATCTGACAAGAAATTGTGGAAACGATATGAAGTGTGGGTCAGACTTGGGGAACTTTACAGCCAATTGCCACTGACAGTGAAAAGTTGAAGCATTTTGTTTTTGCCTTGCAAGTCGTGTTGGGAAATGAACGTTTTGTCGGTCCGTGAAAAAAGAGAAGATGAAGAAGATTTTCACTAAATCACAAATGCAAGTAGTAGCCCGTCCAAGAATAAAATAATTTATTGACGAGTTTTGTTTGGCAATCACTCCCGCTGGTAGTTCTTCGCGTCCACAAGATCATTCAGTTTGGCTCAAGAGGCCTAAATCTTCAACTACCTCCACGTTTAATATGCCTTCCACACTCTCAACGTAGTTAATTATTATAATAATATCTTAGGGTAAGGGTTAGGGTTATTGCCAACACTAATACTAAGCCGTTGGGGTTGCCTATTTGGGAAAACCATCAGTCTGAGCTACCGACTTTCGGACAAACCCGTGTCCGATTCCCGCTGGAAGAAGTGTGAGTTGTACTCCAGGTTGGAAAAAAAATACCCCTACGGTCGACCCAGCCGCTGGCAGAAATGGGTACCTGCATATTACTCTGTGAAGGTGATGAACACTGCCTCGCAGCTTGAGTTTTGATGCTTGAAGCGACACTATCCAAAAGTCTCCGAGCACTTCTGGATAGGCGGCCGAGCACATATTGGTGAGAACTCGCGTGCTAAGACGCCGATACAAGTCTCGTACTTTACCTTTACTAAGCCGCTTCACTTCACCCCTTCTTAGATTTCATCCCTCCAACTAAAGCATGCACGTACATTAAGGCGTTCAACTCTAAGCTGACCGAGTTGATGTTGTGGTTGGTGACCGAGGCACATACAAAAAGTTTTATATTCTCTTATAAGTTTCAATAAAATCATTCCTATTTTGGTATCACTGCCTCATTAAGATATGATGCTCATGCGTACTCTATTGGAGTCTGTTATGTAGTAGTTAAACAACTCCAGTGATCTATGTCAATGTCTAGCACTGTAAAATCCAGCCAAAAAAAGCAAAACCTGGATTTTAATTCAACGCACGAAGGTACCTTTGAAAGCAGGTTTTTAAGTTAAAAAAAATTCTATGAATCATTTCAAGGGGAAGATGTATGTTAACAATACTCGGATAAAATACACAAATAATCAACAACAGAAAAACAATGAAAACAAGCACAATAGAAAGCTCAAAGCAGAATGGAATCCGTACTCCTCGACACAGCTCCTTGTCACGAGAGATTATACATTACAATACACTGGCAACTCAAAAGAAATTAAACACTGCTTCTCTAAAGATAAGCATATAAATAAAAAAGAAATTAAACTCTGCTTCTCTTAAGATAAGCATATTCATAAAAAAGAAATTAAACTCTGCTTCTCTAAAGATAAGCATATAAATAAAAAAGAAATTAAACTCTGCTTCTCTAAAGATAAGCATATTCATAAAAAAGAAATTAAACTCTGCTTCTCTAAAGATAAGCATATAAATAAAAAAGAAATTAAACTCTGCTTCTCTAAAGATAAGCATATAAATAAAAAAGAAATTAAACACTGCTTCTCTAAAGATAAGCATATAAATAAAAAAGAAATTAAACTCTGCTTCTCTAAAGATAAGCATATAAATAAAAAAAGAAATTAAACACTGCTTCTCTAAAGATAAGCATATAAATAAAATGCTGCAAATGAAAGAGGAAAAGGAAGACTTGGAAGAAGTTTGGTCTATAGCAGACATCACGATAAGCCCTATACACATGTCGCACTAGAAAACTTTGACTCTAGGCTGAAAGGCAAAGGAAGAAATAATAAAAATGTTTACACTATTTGAGATACAGTGGAGCCTTGTGCTTTGAGGGAGCCGCGATAGCTTAGTGGTTAGTGAAATGAACTACAAAGGAAAAGAGGTAGGGTTCGATCACAACCGACGGATACCGGGTTCTTCTTCTTCTTCTATTGTCCCTTCGAGCCGAAGACGGCACATAGGACAGAACCACAATCTCAAAAACAGAAACCTTGCGTGTCAAAATGGCACATATTGCAGAGATCGCTGCTTCTAAAATCTATGGCTCTGTTTCCATATCAATACTTTTTTACAATGACAGCTTGTCAAGCCTTCTTAGTCGCCTCTTACGACATGCCTGGAACATACCGGGTTCACCCAACCTTAAATGGGTACCTATATATTTCTGGGAAAGTAAAGCGGCACGGGTGTAATACCGACCACATTACCCCAAAAATCATGTGCTGAAGGTCTGTAATATTTATGGTCACTAACACCATATATAACAAGGATGTATTTTATCGCCCTTGTTATTTGGAATTGTTATGGACTTCATAATGAAGAAATGCTGCACTGGTAATAAAGGCATCGAATGGATACAAGGAGACCATTTGGAGGACCTCGACTTTGCTGATGACATAGTTCTCATCAGCAGTCAGATAAAAACGATGCAGGAAAACACAAATGAACTATCATCAATAGCCAGCAAAATTGGGCTTGAGGTCAATCATGAAAAGACTAAAGTCATGAAAAGTTTAATTCCAACAAGTGACAAAATATACATGGAAAACAAACCAGTAGAAGAGATCGATCACTTTATCTATCTTGGAAGTCACATTGATCGAGAAGGGGATACGAGCAAAGAAATTAGAATCAGACTGGCTAAAGCAGCAATGTCTTTCAGAAGCCTTGAAAAGTTGTGGAAATCAAAACTCATTAGCACAAACACAAAACTTAGGCTATTCAAATCAAATGTACTATCAACCCTTACGTATGCGTGTGAAAGCTGGAAAACAACAAGAGATATAGAAACAAAGTTGAACGCATTCGAAAATAAATGTCTAAGGAAAATACTTGGTATAGAATGGAACGAATTCAAAACAAACGAGGAAATTAGAGAAATCGCCAATCAACCACTAATATCTTCAGTAATAAAGAAAAGACGATGGTCATACGTTGGACATGTGATGAGAAGAGATAATAATCGAATAGCAAAGCAAGCCCTCATATGGGAAACAACAGGTAAAATAAAAAGAGGAAGACCCAGGGAGACACTGAGAAGAACATTGATGAGAGAGGCAAGAGCAGCAGGAATCGGCTCCCTCAATGAGATAGAACTGCTTGCACAGAACAGAGACAGATGGAGAGATTTAATAAAATATCTTTAAAAGAAAACTGCTAGAACAAAAATTCATATAGGAGAAGGTGTATCTTGGTCTACGCCCTATGGGCCGGTTACGGCTCGAAAGGTCAATAGATAGATAGAACACCATATTCCCTATACGCCTCTTGGCGTGACTTTACTTATTTTCTTCCTTGCTATTTGAGCGTTCCTAGTTTTGGAAATTTCGTATCTCTGACTCTAAATCCGAGAGTTTTTATTCGGAGTTCGAACTACCTTTCTACGTTCACAATGCGCGTGCGCAGACGCGCTGAAACAAAAATTGCCATCCGTAAGTTTTTTCTGTCATATCTTAGTTTATGCTCAAGTGTTTTCAGTAAATATATATATATTTGCTCTCTTGCTCGTCTGTTCGCCTCTTCTGCTGTTATGTTTACTAGTGCTTCTAATATTCAATCGATCCATCTTTATCGTGGTCGACCCTTAGCTCTGGTATTCTCGCAACTTTTAATGAGGGCTTGTTGTGTTGTGTTTTGATTACTCTGCCTTCTCACATGGCTAAACTATTTTATCTGTTGCTTCTTATGTATTCTTTGACGGGGGCTATTCTTAGCTTTTTTCTCAGTTCTTCATTTTTGATCTTATCTCTCCCGCTGTTTCCTGTCATTCGTCTGACACATTTAATCTCAGTAGAGGTTTTTTCTTATTGTTCTTGCATCTAGGGTCCAGAACTGGCATTGGTAGCACAAATATATATCTAAATATGTAACTACTATCTATAAGCTATGACATTTAAGAAAAGTTAAAAAGAAAAATAAGAGGCAGGTTGTATCATCTAGGATAAAAGCGGAAAAGATCTTTACCTCCAAATAATAAAACGAAACTGGGGTGGCGGATCCGCAACAAAAGAGGAAACTAGACGGGAACCAGAACCCTCAACCAATCCTGGAAGAAGCAGAGGAGAGGGAACCAGGCGGGAACCAGAACCCTCAACCAATCCTGGAAGAAGCAGAGGAGAGGGAACCAGGCGGGAACCAGAACCCTCAACCAATCCTGGAAGAAGCAGAGGAGAGAGAACCAGGCGGGAATCAGAACCCTCAACCAATCCTGGAAGAAGCAGAGGAGAGGGAACCAGGCGGGAACCAGAACCCTCAACCAATCCTGGAAGAAGCAGAGGAGAGGGAACCAGGCGGGAACCAGAACCCTCAACCACTCTTAGAAGAAGCAGAAAAGAATGAACCAGACGGGAACCAGAACCCTCAACAAATCCTGCTAAGAAGCAGAGGACAGGGAACCAGACGGGAACCAGAACCCTCAACCACTCTTAGAAGAAGCAGAGGAGGGGGAACCAGACGGGAACCAGAACCCTCAACCACTCTTAGAAGAAGCAGAGGAGAGGGAACCAGAACCCTCAACCAATCCTGGAAGAAGCAGAGGAGAGGGAACCAGAACCCTCAACCAATCCTGGAAGAAGCAGAGGAGAGAGTGAGAACACCAGAAGTACAGTTATTTCAATACGTGGAAATAGACTGTCCTTCCAAACAATAATCTTTATTTTCTTTTACTCCAACCATATGGGACATCAGCATTCCCCGCTACGTTACAGTAAATGCAATTTTCATTTTATTTTATAGTAATTTTACGAGTGTTTATTGTCGTTTTTTTTGCCATTATTTGTGACATTTAATTCTGATATTTTTACCGTAAATTATGTATGTTTGATGTTATCAGTTTTATTATTGTTTTTAAATGGGCATTGTTTATGATCAGGAGGAACCGCTGTAAATTAGTAGTTAGTTAACTGAACTACCAAACGCACGAGGTCGACTTCTATCCTGGTCGACGGCTTCCAGGTTCACCCAGCCTATAATGGGATACCATTTTTTCCTGTGAAATAAAACAGTATGGGCCTATTATCACTGACCCTATTATCACCAAAATTATGTTCCGAAAGTCTATAAAAAGTATGAGCATTAACACCATGTTACCAAAAGACCAGAGAGTGATAAGGTCCTTTACTTTGTTTTTAATGGTCAGAAAACGGATTATTTCATTGTTCGTTATTTCTAATAGAGAGAACTGATTCGGCTTTCGAATAATACAGAGTGCGAACGACTTCCTGGATCGAAATGAGAAGCACAACTTTAGTAATAGCTAATCTTCTTTTTAATTACGCAAAGGGTATCCCTTGGTACACGGAAGTCCGTGCACTGGTTTGAGATATTTTTATGCTATCGAAAGATATAAATCGATTCAAACTTAAACTGACAATAGTAGGGTTCTTTCTATATACAAATACAGAAATGCAAAGGGCACATCTTTTTATTATCTTTTTACCTCGTGATTACGTATTAATATACGAGTAAAGAATAGTGACAGTGTGACCTTCCAGGCATGTCGTAAGAGGCGACTAAGGAGGTTGATCAATGGCTTGACAAGCTGTCATTGTAAAAAGTGTTGTTATGGAAACAGAGCCATAGATTTTAGAAGCAGTGATCTCCGCAATATGTGCCATTTTGGCACGCAAGGTTTCTGTTTTTGAGATTGTGGTTCTGCCCTATGTGCCGTCTTCGGCTCGAAAGGACAATAGATAGATAGATAGATAGATAGATAGATAGATAGATAGATAGATAGATAGATAGATAGATAGATAGATAGATAGATAGATAGATAGATAGATAGATAGATAGATAGATAGATAGATAGATAGATAGATAGATAGATAGATAGATAGATAATAGATAGATAGATAGATAGATAGATAGATAGATAGATAGATAGATAGATAGATAGATAGATAGATAGATAGATAGATAGATAGATAGATAGATAGATAGATAGATAGATAGATAGATAGATAGATAGATAGATAGATAGATAGATAGATAGATAGATAGATAGATAGATAGATAGATAGATAGATAGATAGATAGATAGATAGATAGATAGATAGATAGATAGATAGATAGATAGATAAATAGATAGATATATAGATTGACAGACAGACAGACAGACAGACAGACAGACAGACAGACAGATAGATAGATAGATAGATAGATAGATAGATAGATAGATAGATAGATAGATAGATAGATAGATAGATAGATAGATAGATAGATAGATAGATAGATAGATAGATAGATAGATAGATAGATAGATAGATAGATAGATAGATAGATAGATAGATAGATAGATAGATAGATAGATAGATAGATAGATAGATAGATAGATAGATAGATAGATAGATAGATAGATAGATAGATAGATAGATAGATAGATAGATAGATAGATAGATTAGAAGACACACTATTCTAGAGTAAGGTAGAAAATTCTATTGTGAGCTCTTTTTAGAGAGATGTAGAAGACCATTTTTACATACGTCTTTACGTAGATTACGTATTGACTACGAGGCTTAAAAGGAGTTTACTTGGCCAAGATAACGTTGTCGTTAATTGCACGTTGTGATATCTGTTCTATTGAGACCAGTATATCCGACATCAGTGTGACAGCGTTTCCTACAAAGTTTTCTTCCAGCTTTGATCATACTTGCTTTGTAAGAGAAAGTCGTTGGTTTGCAGACTCACCGCGGAAATCTCAAATAGGATCTTGCCCAGCTATATGTTTCACAGTACTTTGACGCATTGAATTAACTATTAGTATGGTCATCATCATCATCATCATCATCAAAAACCGGGCCTGCAGGCGTAGGTGATCATGTCTCTCTACAACTTTCGATCTCGGCAGCTATTTATCATTTCTGTTGTTAACATTCTGCCAAGCCATTCTCTTAAGCTGTCTGTTATTTTTTCTCTTTGCTTCCCACTATCTCTTCGTCCCTGAATTTTTCCAGTTGTTACAATATTTTCCAGTTATTCTCTTCTCATTACACGGCCAAAAAATGGTGATTGTTTCTTCCTAATATTGGAAATTAGCTCTTTGTTTGCTGTGACCTCTCTCAGAACATCTTCATTACTCTTCTTAGCTGTCCATGGTACTCTCAACATTCTTCTGTAAAACCACATTTCTACAGGCTCCAGTGATTTTCTTGTCTGTTGTCCTATTGTCCATGATTCGCATACATATGTTAAGACAGGCTCTACGTAACATTTAAGAACTCTTTTTCTTGTTTCTATTGTCAAAAATGGATTGCATAGCATCTTCCTCATTTTTTGGAAAGCTGCTTTTGCCTGAGCCATTCTGCATCTCACCTCTTTTGCACATCTTCCGTCTGAGGTTAACAAAGTTCCCAAATATTTAAAATAGAATGGGACATCAGAGATGGGACACCTCGTGACATTACGGCAAAAATAAAAACAACAACCACAATATTTACAGTATAACCATAACCGATTACAATTGTACCAAATAACAGAAGTCTTACAACTTATCTTGTTATGCTTCAATATGTATTCATGAGTGATGAAGATCCCCCCCAAAATATAATCAATATTTTATCTAACAAAAGTGGAGAATTCCAGATTGAGAGAGATAAAGCGTGAATGGAATGTACCTGCAAAAATCAATGACTCGTTGTGAGTGTCTATTTATCAACCGGATGATTTGTCAATATTTCCTCGCCTAGAGGGTAAGGTCATAGGCGCAATACAACGTTATATTTCAATAAATTGACATTTATCTCTCTTCATTCTACAAGTAGTCTTATTTCTACCGTTATGTTACTCTGCTGATATGTCCTACCGTTATGTTACTCTGCTAATATGTCCTACCGTTATGTTACTCGTCTAATATGTCCTACCGTTATGTTACTCTGCTAATATGTCCTACCGGTATGTTACTCTGCTAATATGTCCTACCGGTATGTTACTCTGCTAATATGTCCTACCGTTATGTTACTCTGCTAATATGTCCTACCGTTATGTTACTCTGCTAATATGTCCTACCGTTATGTTACTCTGCTAATATGTCCTACCGTTATGTTACTTTGCTAATATGTCCTACCGGTATACTACTCTGCTAATATGTCCTACTGTAATGTTACTCTGCGTAACATTTTCTACCGTTATGTTACTCTCCGCAATATGTCCTACCGTATGTTACTCTCCGCAATATGTCCTACCGTTATGTTACTCTCCGCAATATGTCCTATCGTTATGTTACTCTCCGCAATATGTCCAACCGTTATGTTACTATCTGCAATATGTCCTACCGTTATGTTACTCTCCGCAATATGTCCTACCGTTATGTTACTCTCCGCAATTCGTCATACCGTTATGTTACTCTCCGCAACATGTCCTACCGTTATGTTACTCTCCGCAATACGTCCTACCGTTATGTTACTCTCCGCAATATGTCCTACCGTTATGTTACTCTCCGCAATTCGTCATACCGTATGTTACTCTCCGCAATATGTCCTACCGTTATGTTACTCTCCGCAATACGTCCTACCGTTATGTTACTCTCCGCAATATGTCCTACAGTTATATCCAATTGCGCAAAGTGTTCAACCGTTATGTTAACTACATCAATCTGCGCATTCTGTTCTAGATGCCCAAGATCCCACCCTACAATATGTGTATGCACGCAGCTCAACTGTGTTTCCTTTCTTTGAGGTTGACGAGAGCCAAGTTGTCAAAATCTATCTGGTCCTAAGGTAATTATACAAAACATAACTAGCTGATGACGTCAGTATCATTGAACTGGATGGACTAACGGAGCCCTGATGATGGGCACAGGCAAAAAAGATTAGACCCACTGCCACATGCCATGCATGTCGTACCAGGTGACATTGGAGGTTGAGGTCAAGGACCTCGCATGTGCTAAGAAGTACTTTCGCCAGTTCATGGCGGGGGTGCTTCATACTGGGATACGTGCTGTGAAGGAGATTAGAGAATTATGGAGTTGTCTGCTGCGCAATGAAGATAATGTGGAGACTAAATGAAACTTATCAAGATTCTACCTCTCCTCCCCGCTTTGGAAATGGACTCTCTCTTCTTCCTCTTGTTCTTCTACCTTTCAGCTCCCTGTGGAGCATAGGTCTTCAACAAACACTTTCCAGGCCACTCTGTTTCTTGTCATTCTTTTAAGGTAGTTTCATGTCTTCCCCATTATCATCATCTCTGCCATCAATCTGTCTTCTCCAAGTCATTGGTCTTCCTCTTTGTTTTTTCCCTGGGGATTCCAAAATAGGACCTGTTGTGTAATACTCATAGTTGGCTTCCGTAGTGTGTGTCCTATCCAGCGCCAGCGTCTTCGCTGTATCTCTTTATCCACTGGTGTTTGACTGGTACATTTCCATAATTCTATGTTAGTGATTTTGTCCTGCAATTTCCATCCTTTCATTCGCATAAGCATTCATTAGTGAAAGTCTGTATCTTCATGTTTGTTATTTTAGTTGTTCTCCATGTTTCACAGCCATATAATAAGACTGACTTAACATTGGAGTTTAAAATTTTTATTTTAGTATTTAACCTATGCAACAAATGCATCTCTTGCTTTTGATATCTTTATTTTTATTATCATTTTCTGCTCCTCCTTCTTTGCCTATATTACTGTCCAGATATATGTAAGAATGTAGGCTAGTAGAGGTATTTCTCCTATTTTATTTGGTTATAGCCAATTGCATTATTTCTCATAATTCTTATCTTATCTCTATTTATATTCAGTCACATCTGTTGTATTACCCCAAAAATCATGTGCTGAAGGTCTGTAAAATATAGGGTCACTAACACCATATTTCCCTATACGCCACTTGGCGTGACGGGGGGTACTTACTTTTACATCTGTTGTGATCTCTCATTAAGTATGGTCATTTTATCTTGCATCTGTTGATGGTTGTGTGATAGGAGAACTATGTCATCAGCAAAATATAAATCATCAAGTTGCTTGGTCAGTGACCACTGGAATTCCATTTCTGTTTTGAGTTATTTTCATAATCCAAACTATGGCCAGTTGAAAGAGAAATGGAGATAGAAGGCATCCCTGCCTTACTCCTGTACTTATTTCAATAAAAAAAAAAATATTCGAGCCACTGCCACCTGCAATGCATGTCGTAACAGGTTACATTGGAGGTTGAGTCAAGGTCTTCGCATATGCTATAAAGTTCGTGCTAAGCTGAAGCCATCTTCAGTACTTTCGCCAGTTCATGACGTGCGTGCTTCATGCTGGGATACTTCTGTGGAGAAGATCTGAGAATCATATAGTTGTCCGTTGCGCAATGACGATGATCTGTAGACTTAATTAAACCTATCAATATTCTAACTCTCCTCCCATCCTTGGACATGGACTCTCTAGTCTGGTCAAACGAAAATGGATCGAAGAAGAAAGACAAACCGGGACCATAAAATGTCCATGCGATGTCGGATGTGTGGAGTCGAAAGATGAAGATTTGGTTTTATATTTTTTATTTTAAGGATGAAAACGAAGAAGGAATAGTCGCTGGATGAACGACGAAGGTGAGGAGGAAAGTTTCCTCCTTCTAGTCCCTGGATTTGACTCATATGTGACTAAGAGATAGAAAAAAAAACCGAATGTATTGATGATGAAGGAGAAGAAGATGATGATGGTGAAGAAGAAGAGACGATGATCATAATAAAGAAGATGATGACGATGACGATAATAATGATGATGATGAGGATGGTGATAATGATGATGATCATGAATATGATGATGACGATGATAATATTGATGAAGAGTATAATGATGAAGAAGAGTATAATGATGATAATGATAAGATGATGATGATGATGATGATCACGCTGAAGAAGAGGAAGAAGAATATGATGATGATCATGATGATGTTGATGATGATTAGCAAGAAGAATTAAGAAAAATATAAGAAGTAGAAGTTGAAAGAGGAAAACGTGTCATTGAAACTTTAAGTACAGCCGATATTTCTGATTCTGAATTCAGCATTCAAGCAGTTCCAAATGTGTGAGTACCGTGTGTAGAACAAACATAAAGCACAAATATGTACACGGCAGTATGGATTGACCGTGTTTAACATCCAGAAAAAAAGTACAAAGCAGTGAGAAGGCAAATATGATAGAGCCATTGATTTATAGATGTGGACTCAGAGTTTAACACGTGATCGGAGAGGATTCTGTGACCTATTCCTCGATGCTTACGTCAGAGTAGGAGAACCGGAACTGGCCAAGATGCTGTGTAATCAACCATCTTCTCCTCCACTTAGTGATGTCAGAAACAGGTCACACAGTTTCACTAACTTAAAATGGGTACAAGACAGCGGCGGATATCAAGAGGAGACTACGGAGGTCACAATTACTTTAATATTTTATCACAAGACATAAGTACGATCATATTCCAGTCCAAATGTCAATGTACAACCAGCCACCGTATTCCTTAGTATAGCTGTGACAAGGTTCACAGTACTTCAAGCCGTTACTAATAAATAGTACTAATACAACAGTACATCGAAATGAATCAACCTTGCAACGTGTATACAAAATAGGTAAGCCATTTATGCAATCAACTACTCGTTGCCATGACAACAGAATAGTAATAACAATATGACGGCTTTCTATCTCTTTATTGAAACACATGTAAGTAGAGTCAATAGGAGGTAACCTTATCTAAAGCCTCCTTAAGATCACTGCTCCCCGTCTTTAATTTTAAAAAAAACGTGAACAAAACTGCATGAGATGTTTATTAACAGCAAAACCATATCTTTTCTGTTTGCCGTGACGTATAATCCAGATAACTAAGATTTTACAATATACCAATAATTATGTTAATTTAGGGCAATAATTGAAGGAATTATTTTACACAGCGTAAGTTGGTAATCGATTATAAGGTTAAAGGTTAACCTAAAATTTGGGGTCACCTCCTGGTCTTCTCTAGTTTCCAACCCACCGAACGCTGCTGATTCAAGAGTGAAAAAATAACGACTGACAACTATATGCCGGTACGTAGTCTGATGTATGAGAAATAAAGGTCTACATTACTTGACTGTAAAATGTATCTCATTGCAACACGGGCCCTTCTTAATAACAATCAAAGATGTTGATAATTAAGATGGTGATGACAAAATAATGAAGTGATAGTCTTTGAGATAAGCAGCACTCAACGAAACAATATTATAATTATTAGAAAGATAAACAATCATGGCAGAGCTTGTTTAATATTGTTGGGATCTTAGCGTGAAAATGACGGTGGCTTATGATCAACTGCAGTCACAAGGTGGTAAATAAACCACGCTAATTTTAACCTCACGCTATAGAGAAAATAATAAACTTTTTACCCTAATAGGAGTCGTATTCGCATCCATCTGCTTTTTAAACCATTCCTTCTTCCTTTTTCCTTCCTAATTTGCCTTTCAGTGTCGAGAGGAGTTATAACTTGTGAGCCTTTGATCTTTTTTTGTTCTCTGCTGCTGTTGTTTACCAGCGTTTCTTAAATTCCTTCAAATGTTCCTGGTCGAGCGTTAGGTCTGGTGTTCTCGCAACGTTAATTAAAGTCTCGTTGTGTTATGCTGTGATCTTTCTGTCTCATCACCTACTCAAATCATTTTATCTGTTGTTTCTTTATCTATACAAAGGCGGGAATTATTCTTAGCTTTTTACTCATTTCTTTATTTCTGATCTTATCTCGCATGCTGTTTCCTATCTTTCATCTAACACATTTCAACTCGGTAGTGGTTATTTGTTTTATCGTTCTTGAGTCCAGAGTCAAAATCTGGCATTGATAGCAACACTTTGATTTGAAGATTGTATTGTAGAGTGCCCGTTTTGCCTTATTTCCTTGTTGAACAATAGTGGTTATAATTGCCTGATGATTTGACAAGCTTTGTTGCATCTTAAGTAGTTTTCTAATCCCTTTGAATTGTCGTTGATCATTATGGATCCCAGGTATTTCAATTCTGCTTTTCAACTGAAATGCCATATACATTTGGTGACTCCAGTAGTACAGCAGGAAGGATTTGGATATTATTTAGGCGCTAAATTAACAAAGATATATAGTGTGGTGCGCAGCGCACCACATGTACACGAGAGACAGGGGGAGTTAACCGTGACATTTCGTGTCGGGATGTTGACCTCTAGTCCCGGTGACCCGGAAGTGCGCTGTTTATGTCTGGTGTGTGCTGACTTTGGAGCGCTTGGTGTACTTGAGCGATAGTGATAGGTTAGTAGATTATACAACATCAGGTTTCTCATAATGAGGTTTCTTCTGGGCGCCTAATGTACTGTAGGCGCAGGGGGAGTTAACGGTGACATTTCGTGTCGGGATGTTGACTGGGGGTGTCTGTCGGCGTGACCTCGGCGCTCCGTATTTTAAAAATTCCGAATTATTTTTGAACTGTGACATTTCGTGTCGGGATGTTGACTGGGGGTGTCTGTCGGCGTGACCTCGGCGCTCCGTATTTTAAAAATTCCGAATTATTTTTAAAAAAACAGTCTCCATCTGATTTCGAACACGGGTCTACGGCGTGCCAGGCCAGACACTTACCACTATGCTACAGGCGATCACAGAATTAGAGGCTGAATGAGACAGGTGAATCGTGAGGCTTTTGTTGGTGCCTGACAGCTAGCTAGTAGTAGAGAAAGATTGACCCGCATTTAGGCGCTAAATTAACGAAGATATATAGGGCAGCGCCCCGCGCGCATAACGCGTGCCGCGCAGGGGGAGTTAACCGTGACATTTCATGTCGGGATGCCCGGTGACCTCTCGTTGACCTCTCAACCTCTCGGCGCCATGGGCGGGGTGAGCTCTCCCAGTAGGGGACCTGTTATGATCAAAGACCCTATTTCTCTGTGAAATTTCTCACTTGGGTAACTTAAGCTGGTCTAGCCGTCTAACAGAGAGACAGTAAATTAATGTACTTTTGCTATTCTATTACTGTAGTGTTTTTTTTTTTTTTTTTTTTTTTTTTGTAGTGGTTGTAGTAATAGTAGTAGTAGTTAAACTACTACTTTTTTTTCATGTATAGTAGAGAGACGGTAGAGTCTTATAGTTATTTTTATGCATGACAACTTTAATGTATCTATAAAATTCATTTTGAAATATTTTTAACCCGTGGAAACATCAGCATCATGATACTTATTAATGTCCAAATTGACCGCTTGTTCATAACACGGATACGACAGCGATGATGACTTTAACGGGTACACAATCAAAGATCCCGTGGGTTTTGTTTTAGTCGATGACAACTTTTGAAATAGTAGCTGACAACTTTTGTATTAGCAGATGACAGCTTTCAATGACTGTTTACATGCTATGTCATTGTAGCAGTCATGTATATCATGTCGAGGTAGTAGACACGTATGTCATGTCATTGTAACAGTCATGTCAATGTAACAGTCATTTCGTTGTAATAGTCAGCTCGTTGTAACAGTCACGTGTGTCATGTCGTTTTATCAGAGACGTATGGTATGTCGTTGTAACAGTCATTTCGTTGTAATAGGCATCTCGTTGTAACAGTCACGTATGGCATGTCGTTTTATCAGACACGTATGGTATGTCGTTGTAACAGACATGTTGTTGTATCAGTCATGTCGATGTAGTAGACACGTATGTCATGCCATTGTAAAAGTCATGTCAATGTAACAGTCATGTCAATGTAACAGTCATTTCGTTGTAATAGTCATCTCGTTGTAACAGTCACGTATGTCATGTCGTTTTATCAGAGACGTATGGTATGTCGTTGTAACAGACATGTCGTTGCATCAGTCATGTCGATGTAGTAGACACGTATGTCATGTCGTTGTAACAGACACGTATGGTATGTCGTTGTAACAGACATGTCGTTGTATCAGGCATGTCGATGTAGTAGACACGTATGTCATGTCATTGTAACAGTCATGTCAATGTAACAGTCATGACAATGTAACAGGCATTTCGTTGTAATAGTCATCTCGTTGTAACAGTCACGTATGTCATGTCGTTTTATCAGACACGTATGGTATATCGTTGTAACAGACATGTCGTTGTATCAGTCATGTCGATGTAGTAGACATGTATGGCATGTCAATGTAACAGTCATGTCAATGTTACAGTCATGTCAATGTAACAGGCATTTCGTTGTAATAGTCATCTCGTTGTAACAGTCACGTATGTCATGTTGTTTTATCAGAGACGTATGGTATGTCGTTGTAGTAGACATGTCGCTGTATCAGGCATGTCGATGTAGTAGACACGCATGTCATGTCATTGTATCAGTCATGTCAATGTAACAGTCATTTCGTTGTAATAGTCATCTCTTTGTAACAGACACGTATGTCATGTCGTTTTATCAGACACGTATGGTATGTCGTTGTAACAGACATGTCGTTGTATCAGTCATGTCGATGTAGTAGACACGTATGTCATGTCATTGTAACAGTCATGTCAATGTAACAGTCATTTCGTTGCAATAGTCATCTCGTTGTAACAGTCACAGATGTCATGTCGTTTTATCAGACACGTATGGTATGTCGTTGTAACAGACATGTCGTTGTATCAGTCATGTCGATGTAGTAGATACGTATGTCATGTCATTGTAACAGTCATGTCAATGTAACAGTCTTGTCAATGTAACAGTCATTTCGTTGTAATAGTCATCTCGTTGTAACAGGCACGTATGTCATGTCGTTTTGTCAGAGACGTATGGTATATCGTTGTAACAGACATGTCGTTGTATCAGTCATGTCGATGTAGTAGACATGTATGGCATGTCATTGTAACAGGCATGTCAATGTAACAGTCATGACAATGTAACAGGCATTTCGTTGTAATAGTCATCTCGTTGTAACAGTCACGTATGTCATGTCGTTTTATCAGAGACGTATGGTATGTCGTTGTAACAGACATGTCGTTGCATCAGTCATGTCGATGTAGTAGACACGTATGTCATGTCGTTGTAACAGACACGTATGGTATGTCGTTGTAACAGACATGTCGTTGTATCAGGCATGTCGATGTAGTAGACACCTATGTCATGTCATTGTAACAGTCATGTCAACGTAACAGTCATGACAATGTAACAGGCATTTCGTTGTAATAGTCATCTCGTTGTAACAGTCACGTATGTCATGTCGTTTTATCAGACACGTATGGCATATCGTTGTAACAGACATGTCGTTGTAGCAGTCATGTCGATGTAGTAGACACGTATGGCATGTCATTGTAACAGTCATGTCAATGTAACAGTCATTTCGTTGTAATAGTCATCTCGTTGTAACAGACACGTATGTCATGTCGTTTTATCAGACACGTATGGTATGTCGTTGTAACAGACATGTCGTTGTTTCAGTCATGTCGATGTAGTAGACACGTATGTCATGTCATTGTAACAGTCATGTCAATGTAACAGCGTATTACAACGAAATGACTGTTATATTGACATGACTGTTACATTGACATGACTGTTACAATGACATGACATACGTGTCTACTACATCGACATGACTGACACAACGACATGTCTGTTACAACGACATACCATACGTGTCTGATAAAACGACATGACATACGTGACTGTTACAACGAGATGACTATTACAACGAAATGACTGTTACATTGACATGACTGTTACATTGACATGACTGTTACAATGACATGACATACGTGTCTACTACATCGACATGACTGAAACAACGACATGTCTGTTACAACGACATACCATACGTGTCTGATAAAACGACATGACATACGTGACTGTTACAACGAGATGACTATTACAACGAAATGACTGTTACATTGACATGACTGTTACAATGACATGCCATACGTGTCTACTACATCGACATGACTGCTACAACGACATGTCTGTTACAACGATATGCCATACGTGTCTGATAAAACGACATGACATACGTGACTGTTACAACGAGATGACTATTACAACGAAATGCCTGTTACATTGTCATGACTGTTACGTTGACATGACTGTTACAATGACATGACATAGGTGTCTACTACATCGACATGCCTGATACAACGACATGTCTGTTACAACGACATACCATACGTGTCTGTTACAACGACATGACATACGTGTCTACTACATCGACATGACTGATGCAACGACATGTCTGTTACAACCACATACCATACGTCTCTGATAAAAAGACATGACATACGTGACTGTTACAACGAGATGACTATTACAACGAAATGCCTGTTACATTGTCATGACTGTTACATTGACATGCCTGTTACAATGACATGACATACGTGTCTACTAAATCGACATGACTGATACAACGACATGTATGTTACAACGACATGCCATACGTGACTGATAAAACGACATGACATACGTGACTGTTACAACGAGATGACTTTTACAACGAAATGCCTGTTACATTGTCATGACTGTTACATTGACATGACTGTTACAATAACATGACATACGTGTCTACTGCATCGACATGCCTGATACAACGACATGTCTGTTACAACGACATACCATACGTGTCTGTTACAACGACATGACATACGTGGTCTACTACATCGACATGACTGATGCAACGACATGTCTGTTACAACGACAAACCATACGTCTCTGATAAAACGACATGACATACGTCACTGTTACAACGAGATGACTATTACAACGAAATGACTGTTACATTGACATGACTGATACATTGACATGACTGTTACAATGACATGACATACGTGTCTACTACGTCGACATGACTGATACAACGACATGTCTGTTACAACGACATGCCATACGTGTCTGATAGAACGACATGACATACGTGACTGTTACAACGAGATGACTATTACAACGAAATGACTGTTACATTGTCATGACTGTTACATTGACAGGACTGTTACAATGACATGACATACGTGTCTACTACATCGATATGACTGATACAACGACATGTCTGTTACAACGACATACCATACGTCTCTGATAAAACGACATGACATACGTGCCTGTTACAACGAGATGACTATTACAACGAAATGACTGTTACATTGACAAGACTGTTACATTGACATGACTGTTACAATGACATGACATACGTATCTACTACATCGACATGACTGATACAACGACATGTCTGTTACAACGACATACCATACGTGTCTGATAAAACGACATGACATCTGTGACTGTTACAACGAGATGACTATTACAACGAAATGACTGTTACATTGACATGACTGTTACATTGACATGACTGTTACAATGACATGACATACGTGTCTACTACATCGACATGACTGATACAACGACATGTCTGTTACAACGACATACCATACGTGTCTGATAAAACGACATGACATACGTGTCTGTTACAAAGAGATGACTATTACAACGAAATGACTGTTACATTGACATGACTGTTACAATGACATGACATACGTGTCTACTACATCGACATGCCTGATACAGCGACTTGTCTGCTACAACGACATACCATACGTCTCTGATAAAACAACATGACATACGTGACTGTTACAACGAGATGACTATTACAACGAAATGCCTGTTACATTGACATGACTGTTACATTGACATGACTGTTACATTGACATGCCATACATGTCTACTACATCGACATGACTGATATAACGACATGTCTGTTACAACGATATACCATACGTGTCTGATAAAACGACATGACATACGTGACTGTTACAACGAGATGACTATTACAACGAAATGCCTGTTACATTGTCATGACAGTTACATTGACATGACTGTTACAATGACATGACATACGTGTCTACTACATCAACATACCTGATACAACGACATGTCTGTTACAACGACATACCATACGTGTCTGCTACAACGACATGACATATGTATCTACTACATCGACATGACTGATGCAACGACATGTCTGTTACAACGACATACCATACGTCTCTGATAAAACGACATGACATACGTGACTGTTACAACGAGATGACTATTACAACGAAATGATTGTTACATTGACATGACTGTTACATTGACATGACTGTTACAATGACATGACATACGTGTCTACTACATCGACATGACTGATACAACGACATGTATGTTACAACGACATGTCATACGTGTCTGATAAAACGACATGACATACGTGACTGTTACAACGAGATGACTATTACAACGAAATGCCTGTTACATTGTCATGACTGTTACATTGACATGACTGTTACAATGACATGACATACGTGTCTACTACATCGACATGCCTGATACAACGACATGTCTGTTACAACGACATACCATACGTGTCTGTTACAACGACATGACATACGTGTCTACTACATCGACATGACTGATGCAACGACATGTCTGTTACAACGACATACCATACGTCTCTGATAAAACTACATGACATACGTGACTGTTACAACGAGATAACTATTACAACGAAATGACTGTTACATTGACATGACTGTTACATTGACATGACTTTTACAATGGCATGACATACGTGTCTACTACATCGACATGACTGATACAACAACATGTCTGTTACAACGACATACCATACGTGTCTGATAAAACGACATGCCATACGTGACTGTTACAACGAGATGCCTATTACAACGAAATGACTGTTACAACGACATACCATACGTCTCTGATAAAACGACATGACACACGTGACTGTTACAACGAGCTGACTATTACAACGAAATGACTGTTACATTGACTTGACTGTTACAATGACATGACATACGTGTCTACTACCTCGACATGACATACATGACTGCTACAATGACATAGCATGTAAACAGTCATTGAAAGCTGTCATCTGCTAATACAAAAGTTGTCAGCTACTATTTCAAAAGTTGTCATCGACTGAAACAAAACCCACGGGATCTTTGATTGTGTACCCGTTAAAGTCATCATCGCTGTCGTATCCGTGTTATGAACAAGCGGTCAATTTGGACATTAATAAGTATCATGATGCTGATGTTTCCACGGGTTAAAAATATTTCAAAATGAATTTTATAGATACATTAAAGTTGTCATGCATAAAAATAACTATAAGACTCTACCGTCTCTCTACTATACATGAAAAAAAAGTAGTAGTTTAACTACTACTACTATTACTACAACCACTACAAAAAAAAAAAAAAAAAAAAACACTACAGTAATAGAATAGCAAAAGTACATTAATTTACTGTCTCTCTGTTAGACGGCTAGACCAGCTTAAGTTACCCAAGTGAGAAATTTCACAGAGAAATAGGGTCTTTGATCATAACAGGTCCCCTACTGGGAGAGCTCACCCCGCCCATGGCGCCGAGAGGTTGAGAGGTCAACGAGAGGTCACCGGGCATCCCGACATGAAATGTCACGGTTAACTCCCCCTGCGCGGCACGTGTTATGCGCGCGGGGCGCTGCCCTATATATCTTCGTTAATTTAGCGCCTAAATGCGGGTCAATCTTTCTCTACTACTAGCTAGCTGTCAGGCACCAACAAAAGCCTCACGATTCACCTGTCTCATTCAGCCTCTAATTCTGTGATCGCCTGTAAGTGTCTGGCCTGGCACGCCGTAGACCCGTGTTCGAAATCAGATGGAGACTGTTTTTTTTAAATAATTCGGAATTTTTAAAATACGGAGCGCCGAGGTCACGCCGACAGACACCCCCAGTCAACATCCCGACACGAAATGTCACAGTTCAAAAATAATTCGGAATTTTTAAAATACGGAGCGCCGAGGTCACGCCGACAGACACCCCCAGTCAACATCCCGACACGAAATGTCACCGTTAACTCCCCCTGCGCCTACAGTACATTAGGCGCCCAGAAGAAACCTCATTATGAGAAACCTGATGTTGTATAATCTACTAACCTATCACTATCGCTCAAGTACACCAAGCGCTCCAAAGTCAGCACACACCAGACATAAACAGCGCACTTCCGGGGTCACCGGGACTAGAGGTCAACATCCCGACACGAAATGTCACGGTTAACTCCCCCTGTCTCTCGTGTACATGTGGTGCACTGCGCACCACACTATATATCTTTGTTAATTTAGCGCCTAAATAATATCCAAATCCTTCCTGCTATACTACTGACTCCCTACTCATTCAACATGTGGAAATTGACAATGAGGAGTGGAAAGTTTCCTTTCCAGAAAAGGAAATACATACAAAGAGAAGTAATACAGATTAGAACATTTTTTGTTTAATCTAGCCATCGGTCTAATGGAGCTGTCAACATTTTACTTATAAGTAATAGATGTAACTTGGGGGCCTCGGTAGCCTAGTTGGGAAAACCACCCGACTAGATTACCGACGTTCGGACAACCCGTGTTCAATTCCCGCTGGGAGCAGTGTGAATTGTACTCGTGGTTGGAAAAAAAAAAAAAAAAAAATACCCCCACGGTCGACCCAGCCGTTGGCAGAAATGGGTACCAGGGTATATTATCCTGGGAAGGTGAGGAATGTCGCTTCGCATCTGAGTTTCGATGCTTGAGGCTACACTATACAGAAATATCCGAACATTTCTGGATAGGCGGCCGAGCACATATGGGTGTAAACTCGCGTGCTAAGACGCCGGTTCAAGTCTCGTACTTTACCTTTACCTTTACCTTTAGATGTAACTGAATACTCTTTCATCCGCATCCGATTACAATAAGATTGAACTGGAAAAATAACAAATAAGCAGTTCTCTTTTTTCCGCATTTCATTATTATTATTTTTTTTTACCAATACAATCCTAAGCTGTTTCTATCAGCCATTTTGACCTATTTTTGTATTTATCAATGCGGGTTTTCTGCGCTTCATTGACGATATTTTAGTGGGTCTTTTGATGATGGGCAATCGCATGAATTATTGAATCTAGTGGTTATACAATATCAGCTGCAAGCAATATTTTTTTAGTATATCATTGCATTTGAATAAGCCTAACACGTATCGACCGCAAATTGAATTTCAACTTAACATATTTTATGTGCATGTGTGTGTGTGTGTATATATATATATATATATATGTATGTATACATATATATGTTTGTAAAATTATATTAATACATGTATGTAAATATGTATATAATAAATATGTTTATATGTATATTGACTCAGGCAGACGGTGCTCGTAAACCTGGGAAGGCAGACCATCTAAGGGCAGAATCCCCCTACAGAAAAGACAATCTGCTGCCTTGCAGGGAGATTGGGGACAATCAAAGGCTAAGGAAAGCAAACCTGAATAAAATGCTGGTTGAAATCGGATGCACTGGGCCACTGGCGCAGAACACAGTGCAACGTTTTAACGGGTATTCAATCACAGTGGATCTGGCAGACTCTAAATGTGTTGTTCTGTCTGTGGGGGCGATCAACACACTTAACCTCACAGCTGACTTCATGTGGGAGTCTGGAATCCTACTCTGATTGAGTCCTGATCGCAGAGAGATAGAGAGAGAGAGAGAGAGAGAGAGAGAGAGAGAGAGAGATGTATATTGTGTGAAACTTTTGTGCACGTATTTATATTATTGTTCAATGTGAGTTCAACTGAAAACCATATTTCTTGGTTGACAAAGAATTCATTTCAAACGCTGAAATAATTACATAACCAATGTTCAACATCTTTTCTTCTAGTTCAATACGCCGTCGTTTGACAAGCATGCAGATACTGCGCGAAAAGAATTCCTTCAGACGGGTGCGCAGCCATTCATAGACGGTTGTTCGAGTAACCTCTAGCACAGTTAATCGAGAATGATATAATAGTCTAATCCTACAATAAAACTCTATTATATTGCCACCACTTTGTGACGACTCAGTTTTCTTGTTTTACGTTCTCCAAGGCTGCAATATTGCCGCCCATGACTGCCGTAGATGCTGGATTAGGACGTGGAGAATTCTCGACACTAGTTGACACTGTTCTTGTTTATTTCGACACTGGTTGACACTGTTCTTGTTAATTTCGACGCTAGTTAACACTGCTCTTGTTAATTTCGACACTAGTTGACACTGTGGTTGATTTCGACACTAGTTAACACTGTTCTTGTTAATTTCGACGCTAGTTGACACTGTTCTTGTTAATTTCGACACTGGTTGACACTGTTCTTGATCTTATTTTTCATCTCGACACGTGTCTACGCCTCATTGTACTGAATTCTCACCAAAAGACTTTACACCTTCAGTAAACACACTTTTCTCACAAAGCTCGCTGCTCTTGATTAATGCACTCTTGCAAAGAGAGCCGCCATCCTGTTGAACTTGTTCTCAGGTTTCTACATGTAAAGGTAAAGATAAGATAAAGTGCGGGACTTGAATCGATGTCTTAGTACGCGGATTTTCACCCATACGTGCTCGGCCGCCTATCCAGAAGTGTTCGAAGACTTCTGGATAATGTCGCTTCAAGCATCGAAACTCACGAATCGAGGTGGCATTCCTCACCTTCCTGGAGTAATACCCTGGTAACCATTTCTTCCAGCGGCTGGGTCGAACGCGGGAGTATTTTTTTTTCCAACTAGGAGTACAACTTACACTGCTTCCAGCAGGAATCGAATACAGGTTATCCGAACGTCTTTGCCAGCTAGGCTACCGAGGCTCCCATAAGTGGATTCTACACGTACCCTCTAGATCTATTAGTAGCTCAAGGTCATCCCCTCCACGTTTAGACACACAATAATAATGGTCATGCACGCGATGTTTAATACATTCTAACATTTTATGATTTACGTATATACATACACTCATTTATCCTGCACACATGTTTACACTAGATAACCAAATAAGTATGATTAATAGCCCACACGACCGTTAGTCCAGATTGTTTCAGCTAAACTGAGTATGTGAGCACAAATGTTGTAAATGAACCCAAGATTGTGAAACAAATGTTGTAAATGAACCGAGTATGTGAAATTAATGTTTTAAATGAACCAAGTATGTGAAACTAATGTTTTAAATGAACCGAGTATATACAAAAATGTTTTAAATGAACCGAGTATGCGAAACTAATGTTTTAAATGAACCGAGTATATACAACAAATGTTTTAAATGAACCGAGTATATACAACAAACAATTGCTTAATGTGATAAACATAACAAGCAAAAAATATGGACTAGATATGAATATCAAAAAGACTAAAACTATGATCATAAACAAAGAAACTTCTAAAGACCTACAAATAAATATCACAGTTGAGGGAATACATCTGGAGACAGTCCAGAGCTACAACTTTCTGGGACATACTATAACCAATGATGGGAAATGTAAAATTGAAATAAACAAAAGAATCGTCATCATCATGTGCCATACCGGTTGACGTAGGTGATCATGTCCCTCAACAATCTTCTATGTACAGTGCATCGTATCAGTTCTGTTGTTGACTGTTTTCCATGCCATGACACCAAGCTATCCAGCATTTTCTATCTTTGTCGTCCGCGATCTCTCTTTCCTTTAATTTTGCCAGTTGTAACCTAGTATTCCAACTTTCCTCTTCTCATGATGTGCCCGAAAAATGTTGATTGCTTCTTTCTGATGTTTTTTAAGAGCTCCCTTTTTGTGTTGGCCTCTTTGAGAAATTCCTCATTGGTCTTTTTAGCTGTCCATGGAACTTTCAACATTCTTCTGAAAAATTCCATCTCTGTGGCCTCTAATCGTCTTTTCATTTGTTTGTCTACTGTCCATGATTCGCTTCCATAGGTCAGAATTGGTTCTATATAGCACCGATGATCTCTCTTTCTCATTTTTATTGACATAGATTTGTTGCATAATATATTTTTCATTTTATTAAATGCTATTTTGGCCTGAGCTATTCTACTTTTTATTTCTGTGGTGCATCTCCCATCTGATGTTTTTATTGTGCCTAAGTATTTGAAACGTTGCACTTGTTTCAGATTTGTCTCGTTTATTTTTTATGCTGCATGACGGTGGTGATTGTTTCTTCAATATAACCATTACTTCTGTTTTCTTACTATTCAGACTGACACCTTTCTTGTTGCTTTCTTTTACTATTATGTCTATCATTTCTTGTAGTTCATTCTCTGTCTCTGCTATTAAGACTGTGTCATCCGCAATTCGCAAATTATTTATGTTGTGACCGTTGACTTCAATTCCTTTTTTGTATACTATTGATCTCATAATATATTCGCTGTAAAGTGAAAACAAATCCGGTGACAGAACACAGCCAATTGTCCTGTCTAACAAAAGAATAGGTATGGCAAAAAGTAAGTTTAATGCCATGAAAAATATACTAACAACAAAACAAATATCAGCAGGGCTGAAACTAAGAATGGCAAAATGTTATATCTTCTCAACAATCCTGTATAGCGCAGAAACATGGACATTAGACAAGAAAACAGAAAAAAAAAATGAAACCTTTGAAATGTGGATTTATAGAAGAATAGGTAGAATTGGATGGAAAGAAAAGAAAACAAACGATGAAGTTTTAAAACATCTGAAAATAAAAAGAGAACTACTAAATACAATTAAGACAAGACAAATGAAATTTTTGGGGCATGTTAAAAGACACAACAGCCTACTAAAAGTATTATTGGAAGGGAAAATACAAAGTAAAAGAGGCAGAGGCAGACCAAGACTAACATGGACGAGTAACATCAAAAGATGGACAAGTCAATCTATGTCAGCCTGCACCATCAAAGCAAGAAACTGAGTAGAATGTCGATCCATGGTAGCCAACCTTCGTTGCGGAGGAGGCACTCGATGATGATGATGATGATGATATGCAACAAATGTTTTAAATGAACCGAGATTGTGAAACAAATGTTTTAAATGATTCAAGTATGTGAAACAAATGTTTTAAATGAACCGAGATTGTGAAACAAATGTTTTAAATGATCCAAGTATGTGAAACAAATGTTTTAAATGATCCAAGAATGTGAAACGAATGTTTTAAATGATCCAAGTATGTGAAACACATGTTTTAAATGATCCAAGAATGTGAAACGAATGTTTTAAATGATCCAAGTATGTGAAACAAATGTTTAAAATGATCCAAGTATGTGAAACAAATGTTTTAAATGAACCGAGTAGATACAACACATGTTTTACATAAACCGAGATTGTGAAACAAATGTTTTAAATGATCCAAGTATGTGAAACAAATGTTTTAAATGATCCAAGAATGTGAAACGAATGTTTTAAATGAATCGAGTAGATACAACAAAGGTTTTACATGAACCGAGATTGTGAAACAAATGTTTTAAATGATCAAAGTATGTGAAACAAATGTTTTAAATGATCAAAGTATGTGAAACAAATGTTTTAAATGATCAAAGTATGTGAAACAAATGTTTTAAATGATCCAAGTATGTGAAACACATGTTTTAAATGATCCAAGAATGTGAACGAATGTTTTAAATGAATCGAGTATATGCAACACATGTTTTTAGCGAACTTATTTTTGTTGCTTGACACTTAACTTTCGTCTCATCATCATCATCATCATCATCATCATCGAGTGCCTCCTCCGCAACGAAGGTTGGCTACCATGGATCGCCATTCTGCTCTGTTTCTTGCGTTGATGGTTTCAGGCTGACATAGATTGACTTGTCCATCTTTTGATGTTACTCGTCCATGTTAGTCTTGGTCTGCCTCTGCCTCTTTTGCCTTGTATTTTTCCTTCCAATATTACTTTTAGTAGGCTGTTGTGTCTTTTAACATGCCCCAAAAATTTAATTTGTCTTGTCTTAATTGTGTTCAGCAGCTCTCTTTTTATTTTCAGTTGTTTTAAAACTTCATCGTTTGTTATCTTTTGTTTCCACCCAATTCTACCTATTCTTCTATAAATCCACATTTCAAAGGCTTCAATTTTCTGTTCTGTTTTCTTGTCTAATGTCCATGTTTCTGCAACATACATGAATATTGAGAAGATGTAACATTTTACCATTCTTAGTTTCAGCCCTGCTGATATTTGTTTTGTTGATAGTATATTTTTCATGGCATTAAAATTACTTTTTGCCATACCTATTCTTTTGTTTATTTCAATTTTGCATTTTCCATCATTGGTTATAGTATGTCCTAGGAGTTGTAACTCTGGACTGTCTCCAGATGTGTTCCCTCAACTGTGATATTTAATTGTAGGTCTTGAGAATTTTCTTTGTTTATGATCATAGTTTTAGTCTTTTTGATATTCATTTCTAGTCCATATTTTTTGCTTGTTGTGTTTATCACATTAAGCAATTGTTGTAGGTCTTTAGGATTTTCTGCTAGTAGAACAGTATCATCAGCATATCTCAGGTTATTGATTATCTTTCCATTAATGTTTAGACCTGGTATCTCTGAGATGTTTTTAAAGATTTGCTCAGTGTATATAGATTGAACAAGCTTGGTGATAGGATGCATCCTTGTCTTACTCCTCTTTTTATGTCCATGGGTGTAGAGTTCTCCTTGTTATATTTTATTATTGCTGTTTGCTCCCAGTACAAATTACATATTAGTCGTATGTCTGCGTCGTCTTGATTTATATCCTTTAGGCAGTCTATAAGTTGGTTATGGTGTATTCTATCGAAAGCTTTGGTGTAGTCTATAAAGCAGGCAAATATTGGTTTGTTTACTTCTGTGTACTTTTCAATCAACGTTCTCATGCTGAATATGGCTTCTTTTGTCCCACTGTTTTTCGTGAATCCAAATTGTTGCTCCTCTAATTCAGTATTGATTTTATTCTGAATCCTTCCCTGTATAGCTTTTAGTAAAATTTTTGCTACCTGGCTCATTAGGCTTATTGTTCTGAAGTCACTGCATTCAACTGCACCATTCTTTTTAGGCAATGCAATGGAAGTTGATGTTTTTAGATCGTTTGGTATGTATCCTGTATGGTATATGTCATTGCACATGTCTGTGATCACTTCGACGCCAAACTCTTCTAGAGCATGTATCATCTCTATCTGTATATTGTCAGGCCCTGCTGCTTTTCCCGTTTTCATTGTTTTTATGGCTTTTTCTACTTCGGATTTCAGGATTTTATAGTTGTATGTACATTTTATGTCTGGCTTTTTGTCCCTTTCGTCATGAAATAATTATGTTATATATTCTTGCCATCTATTATATCTTTGTTGTCTGATAGCATTCTTCCCTCTTTGTTTGCTATACATCCGATTTTTGCAGCTTTTTTGTCTTTATTCGTCATTCTCTTTATTTCTGTGTGCATCTCTCTTAGGTTTTGTTTACTATCCATAGTTTCGGTTTCTATACATCTTTGGTTGAGCCAGTCTTCTTTTGCCTTTTTGCACATTCTCCGTATTTCATTGTCTATATCCTTGTATCTGGCAGTGTTTTTCGCTTGTCTTCTTTCTTCCATTTTTTCTAATATTTTGTCTGTTATCCATTTTTGATTTTTGTTACTTTCCTTTTTGGACAAGGTGTTGCAGGATTCTTGCATGCTGTTCTTTAAGCATTGCCAGTTTGTTGTGACTTTTTCCTCAGGATTTTCTCTTCTGTACTGCTCAATCCCCTCTTCTAGTAGCTTCTGATATGTGTTATTTACTTGTACATTATAAGTTTCTTGTACATCTTTCTGGTTTAACGCTGTTATATCTATTGGTGTTGCTGCATTAGTTGTTTGTTTGTTTCTCTTTAATTTGATTTTCATTTTTATCATTACAGGATTATGGTCTGAATTTATATCTGCTCCTGGGTAGGTTTTGGCTTTCTTGACGCTGTTCCTGAATCTGTCTTTTATCATTATGTAATCTATTTGATTTCTCTTCTTGTCTCCAGGGCTTTTCCATGTTTCGTCTGCTTTCAACTTTCGTCTGCTGCAAGCTAAATCTGGAGACATAAACATTCTAGTCTGCTCTAGAGCTTCAAGATGTGGGATGAAATCATTTTTTTTTTTTGGAAACTCTAAAACGCAGACCAAGACGTTGATCATGACATTCAGGACTGAAAGCGATCAACGACTCCTATCTGACTGCATGTTTCAGAAACTGCGAAGAACAGATCTAAAACAGATTTTACATCTCCCAGCAATGACTCTTGACACAGACTTACAAGTCTAGCCAAAGCGAATAAGAATCAAGGAAAGAAGACAATTTGGTGGTCAAAAAACGTAAAGTAGAAGGTGGATGTTTAGGGCTGAACAGCGCTAATATCACTAGAGACAAATATCAATAAATAAATATTATTAAATAGGGAAACTTCCGAGGCGATAATAGGGAATAATAGAAGTAAAAGGTATGCGTTAGCACTCGGAAAAAATGACAAATAAACAACAACAGAAAAAAACAAAGAACAATGTATGGTCCGAAGCAGGATCGAACCCGTACTCCATGGCACTGCACCTTGCCTCGAGAAGCCGAACGCTTGGTACACAGCCACTCAGCTAATTATTTATTTATTTATTATTTCATTGACATTATTTATTATAAGAAACAATCACACCATCATGCAGCATAAAAATAAACGAGACAAATCGGAAACAAGTGCAACGTTTCAAATACTTGGGCACAATAATAACATCAGATGGGAGATGCACCACAGAAATAAAAAGCAGAATAGCTCAGGCCAAAATAACATTTCAGAAAATGAAAAATATCTTGTGCAACAAATCTATGTAAAAAAATAATTGAAACTAATATCACTACAATGTTGTAAATATAAGATATGACGCATCTACTTATACTTAGCGTCCTTCTAAGGGTGAACAATGGAAACGAGTAGTAATCGGATAATGGAATGATAAAGGGAAGACAATCTGCTAATATATAATACTTTATTATTTGCGATACTTTAAAATATAAAAATAATAAATGAATACAAAATTATTTATTAATAACATTTTTTTTTTTTTGGGGGGGGGGGGGAAATACTTTTCGCAACACTGTAGAATGTTAAGACGGATGATGTAAATGAAACAATTCCAAATATGCAGGCTCACGTGTGGTAATTAGCCTAGCATTATGCATTGACATGGTCTTGATTGGGAAATAGAAGGCAAAAGCATGTCATGACGGGATGATCAACAAGCCGTGATTGAGAACAATGACCTGGTTCTAGTGCAGATTATTGTAGATGTTTGACAGAAGCTGCCACAGACATTCTTCTGGGTTTTTTTTTTTTATTTTAACTTAATGATAGAGGGAAAGACGAGTTCGTAGCTTAGCGGTTAGGTCTTCGAGAACGAGTGAATTTCCTGCTTGTCACAATTTTTAATCGAGAGGTAAAAAAATATATATATAAATATCAAAATGATATATTTAGAGTTTTATAAAAGGTAAATGTAAAAATATACAAAAATGATGTACATGTATTTAGAGTGAAATGCACCTAAAAAATATTAATACCGAAATGATATTTTTAGAGTTTTACAAAGATTAAAGACGACACAACACAAAATTCCGTCTCCGTGTCTTCTCTTGAACACAGCCACCTTGCAGATAAACAGTAGAGAATAAATGAATAAAACTCTAGGCGTTCCTCATGTACCCGCTATATCAAACTGAGGAAATTAAGCATAGATGTAAATGGACTTATCACAGGCCTAGATAAATTCTGACCAGGAGACATGTGACACACTCACGTGATGTGAGTGTCAATATATTCTGCATCTTCTCTTCAATCGAATTAAATAAAAAGAGAATGCGATATTCTAAGCCAATGAGTTCAGAAAAAAAAGGTCAAAACATTGAAAAAGAACCCTCTGCTTACCTTATCTTACAAATATCTTCAATTAAAACGGTGGTAATTAATATTTCTTCGAAAATAAATGTCTAAGGAAAATACTTGGTATAGAATGGAACGAATTCAAAACAAACGAGGAAATTAGAGAAATCCCCAATCAAACACTAATATCTTCAGTAATAAAGAAAAGACGATGGTCATACGTTGGACATGTGATGAGAAGAGATAATAATCGAATAGCAAAGCAAGCCCTCATATGGGAAACAACAGGTAAAAGAAAAAGAGGAAGACCCAGGGAGACAATGAGAAGAACATTGATGAGAGAGGCAAGAGCAGCAGAAATCGGCTCTCTCAATGAGATAGAACTGCTTGCACAGAACAGAGACAGATGGCGAGATTTGATAAAATATCTTTAAAAGAAAACTGCTAGAACAAAAAATTCATATAGGAAAATGTGTATCTTGGTCTACGCCCTATGGGCCGGTTACGGCTCGAAAGGTCAATAGATAGAATTAATATTTCACTCTCTTATGACGCTATAGAAGTTACGATATGTTCTTTACCATTCCTCGCAAAAATCACCATCATCAATAAGTACCGTGCCTGCTGGCGTAGGTGATCATGTCTCTCCACAACTTTCGATCACGACAGTTATTTATCATTTCTGTTGGTGACTTTCTGCCAAGTCATTCTCTTAATCTGTCTAGTATCTTTTCTCTTTGCTTCCGTCTATCTCTTCGTCCCTCAACTCTCCCAGTTGTTTCAATATATTCCAGTTATTCCCTTCTCATTACATGGCCAAAACATGATGATTGTTTCTTCATAATATTGCAAATTAGCTCTCTTTTTGCTTTTGCCTCTTTCAGAACGTTTTCATTACTCTTCTTAGCTATTCATGGTATTCGCAACATTTTTCTGTAAAATCACATTTCTACAGCCTCCAGTGATTTTCTTGTCTGTTGTCCTATTGCCCATGATTCACATCCCTATGTTAAGACTGGCTATACATAACATTTAAGAACTCTTTTTCTTGTTTCTATTGACAAAAATGGATCGCATATTATATTCTTCATTTTTTTTAAGCTGTTTTTGCCTGAGCCATTCTGCATCTCACCTCTGTTGTACATCTACCATCTCAGGATAACAATGTTCCAAGCTATTTAAATTTATTTACTTGTTTTAATATTGTCCCACTTGTCTTTATTGTACATTGCGGTGATGTCTTTTTCTTTGTTGTTACCATTACTTCTGTCTTTCTGCTAATAAGGCTGAGCCCTTTATTTTTACTCTGAATAATAAAAAAGCATTAAATTTATTGCATTTATCAGTTTTAAGGACATATGTGAATAGTTGAAATAAATAATTGAAACTTTGGAGATATACAATCAATTTATGTTTATAAAGTAAGTAAAGTAAAGTACCCACGTCACGCCAAGTGGCGGCGTATAGGGAAATATGGTGTTAGTGACCCTATATTTTACAGACCTTCAGCACATGGTTTTTGGGGTAATGTGGTCGGTATTACGCCCGTGCTGCTTTACTTTCCCAGAAAAAAATCCGGTATCCATTTAAGGCTGGGTGAACCTGGAAGCCGTCGGTTGGGATCGAACCCTACCCCTTGTCCTTTGTAGTCCAGTTCACTAACTACTGAGCTATCGCGGCTCCCAATTTATGTTTATAGTTGTTTATAAATCCAAAGCTCCGTCCTTATAGATATTTATTATTAATATAATATATATTTTTTTCTAAAACTATTATACAAGAACACCTACTATGGTTTATGGGTGCAAGACATCACAGATGAGCTAGGACTGACTGCCGCAGAAGCTGGTCATCTTGCGCAGAACAGAGAAAACAGAATAGTTGTCATGTGAAAAGTTCCATCTAGGACAAGCAGCTTGATGACGACTCTAGTGATCTAATGTATTATAAGCGTAGTAGCTATCGCATTGGCCTGGCGATAGCGTGGTCTTGTGTTCATTCTCAGCCGTTTCCAATGGGACATGCTGTAAGATAGAAAGATAATGAGAAGCAGAGCGTTTTAATATCCACTGCTGGACTTCGAGTCAAGATTTCTGGATCTTCGAGTTAAGACTGCCGAATCTTTAAGTCAAGACTGCTGGATCTTTGAGTGAAGACTGCCGGATCTTTGAGTTAAGACTGCCGGATCATCGAGCTAAAACTGCCGAATCTTCGAGTCAAGACTGCCGGACCTTCGAGTCAAGACTGCCGGATCTTCGAGTCAAGATTACCGGTTCTTCGACCAAAACTGCCGAACCATCGAGTCAGTTTTCCCGGATCTTAGAGTCAAGACTGCCGGATCTTCGAGTCAAGACTACCGGATCTTCGAGTCAAGACTGCCGGATCATCGAATCAATTTTTCCCGGATCTTCGAGTCAAGACTACCGGATCTTCGAGTCAAGACTGCCGGATCATCGAATCAATTTTTCCCGGATCTTAGAGTCAAGACTGCCGGATCATCGAATCAATTTTTCCCGGATCTTAGAGTCAAGACTGCCGGATCATCGAATCAATTTTTCCCGGATCTTAGAGTCAAGACTGCCGGATCTTCGAGTCAAGACTACCGGATCTTCGAGTCAAGACTGCCGGATCATCGAGTCAGTTTTCCCGGATCTTAGAGTCAAGACTGCCGGATCTTCGATTCAATTGGGATGTTGTCTAAATTCAACTGAGCGCAATATATGAACGTGTGTAAACGTGACATGAAGACTCTGAACATAAACCCTGCAGCCTGGGAAGAAATAGCTGCAGACCACAACCTTTGGAAACACACACTAAAGCTCAAAGTCAAACAAGAAGCAGACATATTCATAGAAAAATTGAAAAGACGAGGAAAGAAAAGAAATAAAAAATGTTTCTTAGGGGCGATGCAAAATCCATAAACAACTCTGACTGACGGAGGTTACTATAGTCAACTATGACAGACGGAGGTTACTATAGTCAACTATGACAGACGGAGGTTACTATAGTCAACTATGACAGACGGAGGTTACTATAGTCAACTATGACTGACGGAGGTTACTATAGTCAACTATGACAGACGGAGGTTACTATAGTCAACTATGACAGACGGAGGTTACTATAGTCAACTATGACTGACGGAGGTTACTATAGTCAACTATGACAGACGGAGGTTACTATAGTCAACTATGACAGACGGAGGTTACTATAGTCAACTATGACAGACGGAGGTTACTATAGTCAACTATGACAGACGGAGGTTACTATAGTCAACTATGACTGACGGAGGTTAGTATAGTCAACTATGACTGACGGAGGTTACTATAGTCAACTATGACTGACGGAGGTTAGTATAGTCAACTATGACAGACGGAGTTTACTATAGTCAACTATGACAGACGGAGGTTACTATAGTCAACTATGACTGACGGAGGTTACTATAGTCAACTATGACTGACGGAGGTTACTATAGTCAACTATGACTGACGGAGGTTACTATAGTCAACTATGACTGACGGAGGTTACTATAGTCAACTATGACAGACGGAGGTTACTATAGTCAACTATGACTGACGGAGGTTACTATAGTCAACTATGACAGACGGAGGTTACTATAGTCAACTATGACAGACGGAGGTTACTATAGTCAACTATGACAGACGGAGGTTACTATAGTCAACTATGACAGACGGAGGTTACTATAGTCAACTATGACAGACGGAGGTTACTATAGTCAACTATGACTGACGGAGGTTAGTATAGTCAACTATGACTGACGGAGGTTACTATAGTCAACTATGACTGACGGAGGTTAGTATAGTCAACTATGACAGACGGAGGTTACTATAGTCAACTATGACAGACGGAGGTTACTATAGTCAACTATGACAGACGGAGGTTACTATAGTCAACTATGACTGACGGAGGTTAGTATAGTCAACTATGACTGACGGAGGCTACTATAGTCAACTATGACTGACGGAGGTTACTATAGTCAGCTATGACTGACGGAGGTTACTATAGTCAGCTATGACTGACGGAGTCTACTATAGCCAACTATGTCTGACGTAGGTTACTCTAGTCAACTATGTCTGACGGAGGTTACTCTAGTCAACTATGTCTGACGGAGGTTACTATAGTCAACTATGACTAACGGAGGTTACTTTAGTCAACTATGACTAACGGAGGTTACTCTAGTCAATTATGACTGACGGAGGTTACTGTAGTCGACCATGACTGACGGAAGTTATTATAGTTAACTATGACTGACGAAGTCTACTATAGTCAACTATGACTGACGGAGGTTACTATAGTCAACTATGACTGACGGAGGTTACTATAGTCAACTATGACTCACGGAGGTTACTTTAGTCAACTATGACTGACGGAGGCTATTATAGTTGACTATGACTGACGGAGTCTACTAATAATACTTCACTAACTTATGGCATTATATGTGACGTAGTATTCTATATTTTGTTTCACTGTTTACTTATAGTTCAGTTCCTGAAACAAGAGATGAAGCACATGAAACTACGTAAGAATATAAACCTAGACAGGTGACAGTAGTCAGGAAGCTGAAATGAAGCAGTGAAAATTGAGGGTAAACACACTCAAAAAGAAGTCGTTGAAGAAAAGGGAACTAGAATTTTAATTTACAGATTTCAAGATGACAAAATAAAATAACAGACATTTTTACAGAGTTAAGGGTGCTCTTTTACCAGTGGCGTTGCTTTAGTCTCATGGAGTGGGAGAGAGAGCCCAACAAATACATAAAACAAAAAATATAATAAACACAAACAAGAAAAGACAAAGCGTATCTATAGTAAGATATAACAGAGTGAGTTCTTGAAAAAGGCAATGTATTTTCAATATATGTAATAATAAACAAGACAAACTTGAAACAAGTGCAACGCGTAAATACTTGGGCACAATAATTACATCAGATGGAAGATGCACCACAGAAATAAAAAGCAGAATAGCTCAGGCCAAAATAGCATTTCAGAAAATGAAAAATATCTTATGCAACAAATCTATGTCAATAGAAATGAGAAAGAGAGTTCATCGGTGCTATATAGAACCAATTCTGACCTATGGAAGCGATTCATGGACAGTAGACAAATTAATGAAAAGACGATTATAGGCCACAGAGATGGGATTTCTCGGAAGAATGTTGAAAGTTCCCTGCACAGCTAAAAAGACCAATGAGGAAGTTCTCAAAGAGGCCAACACAAAAAGGGAGCTCTTAAAATACATCACAAAGAAACAATCAACATTTTTCGGGCACATCATGAGAAGAGGAAAGTTGGAATACTTGCCTACAACTAACAAAATAAAAGAAAAGAGAGATCGCGGACGACAAAGAGAGAAAATACTTGATAACTTGGTGTCATGGCATGAAAAACAGTCAACAACAGAAATGATACGATGCACTGTAGATAGAAGATTGTGGAAGGACATGATCGCCTACGCCAACCGGTATAGCACATGATGATGATGGTGTAATAATTCTAAGAATATATAGTGCCTTGAATCATGGACAACAGACAAGAAAATCACTGGATTCTGTAGAAATGTGGTTTTACAGAAAAATGTTGAGAACACCTTGGACAGCTTGGAAGAGTAATGAAAATGTTTTGAAAGAAGTCAAAGCAAAAAGGGAGCAAATTTCCAAAATTAGGAAGAAACAATCATAATTTTTTTGGCCATGTAATGAGAAGAGAACAACTAGAATATATTGTAAGAAATGGGAAAATTGAGGGACGATGTGATAGAGGAAACAAAGAGAAAAGATACCAGACAGCTTAAAGAGAATGGCTTGGCAGAAAGTCAACAACAGAAATGATAAATAACTGTTGTGATCGAAAGTTGTGGAGAGACATGATGACCTACACCAGCAGGCCCGGTTCTTGATGATAATGATGATGATGATGATGATAGTGCATTAACATTCCAGTAGTAAGTCCCGTGAGTTAGAAGTGAGACTTCCAGGCCTTAACTTGACTTTGTCAACTTCGTTACTTGTGTCAGTTATAAAATAGGTTCTGAACCTGACATGGCTGTAGGGTATCAATCTGATAATTTACATTACCAATTATTGTATTAGGAAGTGTAGTCAATAATTACCAACTATATTTTCTGAAAGTGTAGCCAGTAATGAAAAATTATATTTTCTGAAAGTGTATCCAGTAATTAAAAATTATATTTTCTGAAAGTGTAGCCACTACCTACCAATTGTTAAACAAACACCACAAACACGGAACATTGGAATGTAAAAGTCAATACAGGTACCATTTAGACCCTTGGAAGATAAAACTACATTTGGGGTACCGAAGGCTTTTGGAATGTAAAAACTACATCTGGGACCCCCCAAGACCCATTGAAGATAAGACTACAATCTTGTCCTCTGAGGCTCTTGCAAAAACTATATACTGGAACCATTGCAACCCCTCGAGGATAAAACCTTATGCTGCTGACCCGGGACACATGGAATATAAAACTATGTTTGCTCCCCTGGAGACCCCTGAAATGTAAAACTACATGATGATGTCCGGCAGACCTCAGAAATATAAAACTGCATGAAGATGTAAAGGAGTCCCTTGAATATAAAATACATGATGATGTTCTTGAGACCCCTGGAATATAAAAATACATGAAGATGTTCTGGAGACCCCTGGAATATAAAAATGCATGAAGACGTCCCGCAGATCCCAGGAATTTAAAACTACATGAAGAAATCATAAATATATCTTAGACACCGGTGGAATATAAAACTACATACTGTTGTCCTGAAGACCACTGGAATATAAAACTACATACTGATGTCCTGAAGACCCCTGGCATATAAAACTACATACTGATGTCCTGATGACCCATGGAATATAAAACTACATATTGATGTCCTGAAGACCCCAGGAATATAAAACTACATACTGATGTCCCAAAGACCCCTGGAATATAAAACTACATACTGAAGTCCTGAAGACCCCTGGAATATAAAACTACATACCGATGTCCTGAAGACCTGTGGAATATAAAACTACATGCTGATGTCCTGAAGACCCGTGGAATATAAAACTACATACTGATGTCCTGAAGACCCATGGAATATAAAACTACATGCTGATGTCCTGAAGACCCCTGGAATATAAAACTACATACTGATGTCCTGAAGACCCATGGAATATAAAACTACATGCTGATGTCCCGAAGACCCCTGGAATATAATACTACATGCTGATGTACTGAAGACCCGTGGAACATAATACTACATGCTGATGTCCTGAAGATCCGTGGAATATAAAACTGCATACTGTTGTCCTGAAGACCCGTGGGATATAATACTACATGCTGATGTCCTGAAGACCCGTGGAATATAATACTACATGCTGATGTCCTGAAAACTCCTGGAATATAATACTACATACTGATGTCCTGAAGACCCCTGGGATATAATACTACATGCTGATGTACTGAAGACCCCTGGGATATAATACTACATACTGTTGTCTTGAAGACCCCTGGAATATAATACTACATGCTGATGTACTGAAGACCCCTGGGATATAATACTACATGCTGATGTACTCAATATCCCTGCGATATAATACTACATGCTGATGTACTGAACACCCCTGAAATATAATACTACATGCTGATGTCCTGAAGACCCCTGGAATATAATACTACATGCTGATGTCCTGAAGACCCCTGGAATATAATACTACATGCTGATGTCCTGAAAACCTGTGGAATATAATACTACATGCTGATGTCCCGAAAACCTGTGGAACATAATACTACACGCTGTTGTCCTGAAGACCCGTGGAAAAGAAAACTACCTATCGATGTCGTAGAGACCCCTGTAATATAAAACTACATGCTGATGTCATGGAGACCCGTGAAATATAAAACTAAAAACTGATCTCTCGTTTAAAAATGCCCACATGGGCTACGCCCCTGAACTGACACACTCAACAACTAACAAGAAGGACTAAATCAGGTCCAATAGCAACAATGCTTGTTGTCTGCACTGCCCCTGTAGATTGGAGTTTCAACTTGCCAGCCGATCAGCAAAGAAAGCCCAACAGTCTATCCCAAGATTGACAATGATGTTCCCAACACAAAAAGTCAATTTCCGGGTTATATTGAATTTTCCAATAAGGGTTTTGCAAATAATTGCCTCAATAACTAGAGGGCCTCTTCTTGGACAAGTCTGTGTGAGTGTGTGTTGTCTTTCGGTTAGGGAATGTGACGCGAAAGGGGTGAGAGCAGAGAGGGAGAACGAGAGATTGAGAGGAGACAAGAGGGATTATGTAATATGGGGAAAGAGAGAGGGAGACAAAAGGAAAGTGGGAGAAAAAAAAAGAGTGAGAGACAGGGCGGTTTCGAGATATTTTTTTTCTGTAGCGTTCAGTTTCCTAGAGCCGCCTCTGTGAATTTAGATTGTTAGTTGGAGACTATAAAAATGCTATATATTAAGAGTGACAGATAGAGAGAGGGAAATAGGGAAAGATCGAGAGGGATTATGTAAGATGTGAAAGGAGGGAGTGAGAGAGGAAGGATGAAATATTGACAGGATGTGAGATAGATTATGTTAAATAGGGAAGGAGAGTGGGAAAAAAGAGAAAGTTAGAGAATAGAAAAAGAGAAAATGAGAGTTAGAGATTCGAAAAGGAGAGATGGAGAGAGTGGTGGAGTAAGATTTCGAAGAAAGTGAAAGAACTGGAACATGAGATGAATAGAGAAGGAAATTGAAAGGTGGGAAGGTGAGAAAATAAGTCTGAAAGATGGAGAGAAATGGGGAGAACAAGAATTAGAGCAAGTGAAAGATCTGGAATACGAGATGAATAAAGAGGGAGATTGTAAAGTGGGAAGGAGTGGGAAAGGAAGATTGAATGATAAATAGATATCATCATCATGTGCCATACCGGTTGGCGTAGGTGATCATGTCCCTCCACAATCTTCTATCTACAGTGCATGGTATCAGTTCTGTTGTTGACTGTTTTCCATGCCATGACACCAAGCTATCCAGTATTTTCTCTCTTTGTCGCCCACGATCTCTCTTTCCTTTTATTTTGCCAGTTGTAACCAAGTATTCCAACTTTCCTCTTCTCATGATGTGCCCGAAAAATGTTGATTGCTTCTTTCTGATGTTTTTTAAGAGTTCCCTTTTTGTGTTGGCCTCTTTGTAAAGAGATATAGAATAAGAGAATAAGAAATAGGAATAGTAAGTGTTGAAGAAATGTAAAGATATGGTAAGAGACAGAGTAATACGTGTGGGAGTATAATGGGAATACTAAAATTGAGTGAGAGAAAATGAGAGACTTGGAAGCTGAGAGGCAGGGAGTCGTAACGTGTGTGAAAGAAAAGGAGAGAATGTTGGAGAGAAATGATAAGTGTGTACATGTGAGTGAGTGGTGGTGCGGGGGGGGGGGGGGGGAGGGGGATATTTGGATCAGGGTTTTACATAACTTCATTGTTTTGTTTGGTCTTAACACAAAATTATTCTGGGCTTAATAATGAATTATTGATGACTTTCTTATCAGCTAACATGTTAGTAATCTCAAGATCATAATCTCTAGATACTGAAAATGTATTATCTTTACAAATTGAAAAAGTCCTACCTTCACAAATTGAAAACATCTTATATTCACAAATTGAAAATATCTTATATTCACAAATTGAAAATATCTTCTATTCACAAATTGAAAATATCTTATATTCATAAATTGAAATTAACTTCACAAAATGAATATGCCTTATCTTCACAAAATCAATAAGCCTCAACTTCATAAAATGAATATGCCTCATCTTCACAAAATTAATATGCCATATCATCATAACATGAATATGCCTTATCTTCACAATTAAAGCTCAATACTTAAATATGATAGTTAGATCAGTAGAACACATTTTCAATGACTTTACACACCTAGTTCTAGAAGCCAGGGATCAAAGATGCAGGTTTTTTATTTTCATTTTTATTTTGTTCTTTTAGAGAGATGAAACACAAAGAATGAACCATTAATCAAAGAATGAACCAATCAACAAAGAATGAACGTTAATTCAAAGAATGAACCAATCAACAAAGAATGAACCTGTCATCAAAGAATGAACCAATCATCAAAGAACTAAGTTATCATCAAAGAATGAACTTGTCATCAAAGAATGAACCTGTCATCAAAGAATGAACCAATCATCAAAGAATTAAGCTATCATCAAAGAATGAACCATTAATCAAAGAATGAACCAATAAACAAAGAATGAACATATCATCAATGACTGAACCTATCATCATAAAATGATACAATCATCAAAGAATGAACCAATCATCAAAGAATTAACCTGTCATCAGAGAATGAACCAATCATCAAAGAATGAACCCGTCATCAAGGAATGAAGAAATTATCAATGAATTAGCCTATCATCAAAGAATGAACCTGTCATCAAAGAATGAACCAATCACCGTTTGATGATGAAGTCAATAAAATTCTCAACTTCAGTCTGAAATGATATGACTACAGTCTATTTTCCCAACTCGATGACTGAATGTCCCAACCATTTCTTGATCACAGGTGTTGAGCGATAACTTCCACACTTTAAAAGATCATTCTAACCAGTTCGTGTTTTAATTTTTGAATTTTTTTTATCACTTTTTTTTTACCTTACTACTTGTATTTTAATGAAAGCACTCGTCAAAGCTCAATTTACTGCCTTTAAGTTTACAGATTAAATTGCTCGCTAATGCCTCGTGTACGGACAAAGTGTTCCACGTGACTGAGCGGCAGTAACATAATGGTTTGCGGTCCTGCTTGACGCTAAATAAACATTGGATGTTATTGTTGTTCCTCTTCTTCAGTGTTCAGCTGAGTGGCAGTGTTCCCTAGTGTTTGGCTTTTCGTGGCAAAGGCGTTGTGCCACTGAGTATTGTGGTTCGATTCTGCTTTGGTCCATATTTTTTTTATGTTGTTGATTATTTGTCAATTTTTCCGAGTGCTGTAAACATACCTCTTCCTTTGAATTGATTCAACCCATTAACTAGGGGTTCATTAACAAATATCAGCAGGGCTGAAACTAAGAATGGCAAAATGTTACGTCTTCTCAATATTCCTGTATGGTGCAGAAACATGGACATTAGACAAGAAAACAGAACAGAAAATTGAAGCCTTTGAAATGTGGATCTATAGAAGAATAGGTAGAATTGGATGGAAACAAAAGGCAACAAACGATGAAGTTTTAAAACAGCTGAAAATAAAAAGAGAACTACTAAATACAATTAAGACAAGACAAATGAAATTTTTGGGGCATGTTAAAAGACACAACAGCCAACTAAAAGTAATATTGGAAGGAAAAATACAAAGGTAAAAGAGGCAGAGGCAGACCAAGACTAACATGGACTAGTAACATCAAAAGATGGACAAGTCAATCTATGTCAGCCTGCACCATCAAAGCAAGAAATTGAATAGAATGGCGATCCATGGTAGCCAACCTTCGTTGCGGAGAAGGCACACGATAATGATGATGACGATGATTAGCTAGGGGCGTGGATCCGTTCTGTCGCTAGTTTAAGACAAGACGTGATATCTGCGCCCTTCGATCCAACAAAACCGGCTACGGCAGGGGGAGATTTTTAAATGCTTAACAATTGTATCCAAGTAGGGGTCATTGTGAACTACTCTTTCCGACTTTTAACCGCCGAGGGTTATTTCTTCTTCATCTTCCCTTTTTTCTCTTTTCACTGATACCTAAAAGGTGTCGTCGTTTATATCATTTGTCGTTCTTGAGCTACTCAAACTGTTTGAATTAGTGATTTTTCTTTGTTGTTACATGTCTCTGTCACTGCATCCATTCATTTTCTTCTTTTCTCTTTTCTCTGATACCTAAAAGGTATCGTGGTTTATATCATTTGTCGTTCTTGAGCTACTCAAACTGTCTGAATTAGTGATTTTTCTTTGTTGTTACATGTCTCTGTCACTGCATCTATTCATCTTCTTCTTTTCTCTTTTCTCTGATACCTAAAAGGTGTCGTGGTTTATATCATTTGTCGTTCTTGAGCTACTCGAACTGTCTGAATTAGTGACTTTCCTTTGTTGTTACATGTCTCTGTCACTGCATCTATTCATCTTCTTCTTTTCTCTTTTCTCTGATACCTAAAAGGTGTCGTGGTTTATATCATTTGTCGTTCTTGAGCTACTCGAACTGTCTGAATTAGTGACTTTCCTTTGTTGTTACATGTCTCTGTCACTGCATCTATTCATCTTCTTCTTTTCTCTTTTCTCTGATACCTAAAAGGTGTCGTGGTTTATATCATTTGTCGTTCTTGAGCTGCTCGAACTGTCTGAATTAGTGTTTTTCCTTTGTTGTTACATGTCTCTGTCACTGGATCAATCCATCTTCTTCTGGGTCTTCCTCTTGGTATTTTCCCATGCATTCTCGAGAAGAACGCCCTTGATGGTGAGGGTTCTTTATAGCGTATCAATTCAGAGGAAGAGGTATGTTTACAGCACTCGGAAAAAATGACAATTAATTATTTACAAATTTATATTAAATTTATATACAAATCTTTATAGCGTGCAGAGAGTAAAATGAGAGTCCCTGTTTGTTTTTTTTTACCGCTAACATATTCGATGGGAGATAGAGCGGAGGATCAACTCGGTCGAAACGGTATTGAGGGCAGCAACTGGAACGGCCTGGTACAATAGGGACGCAATGTGTTAAGTGGCCAGGACCAATCAGAAAGCAAGGGCAAATTACAGATTGCCAATCATGCTTGAATATGGCAACTATAGAAGTGCGGGACCTTCATAGAGACAGATATTCTTTCACACAGGGTGTGGTGAATGTAACGCTCGTTCGAGGAACGACAAAGGACATGTTACTTGATAATGTAACGTAGATAGAAGATGTTGAATCTCACTGCTGAGAGAAATGGGGCAGATAAACTTTCGTGGAAATAATGAATTCGAAGAGAAAAATTCTCAGGGTCTTTTAAAAAAAAAAAGTAAAGTACCCCTATCACGCCAAGTGCCGTAAAGGGAATATGATGTTAGTGATCATAAATTTTACAGACCTTCGGCACATGATTTTTGGGGCAATGTGGTCGGTATTACGCCCGTGCTGCCCGTGCGAACAATTGCCAGATGTTCCCAGTCATATTCACATATGGAAAAGTAATTCAGAGATGGTTTACAGATATCTCTATATCGTCGTTTGGGTCAACCGATTTGTCTTTTTCCATGTGTTAGTTCGCCATATAGTATTTGCCTGGGGATGCGCTTTTCTTCCATTCGCTGGACATTCCCCGGCCATCTTGGTCTAGGACATCTGAGCATCGGCACGATTGTTGGTGTCTTAGCACGTTGCAGGACAGTTAAGTTCGTTATTTTTTCCTACCGTTTGATGTGCATCATTCTGTGGAGACATCGCATGTGGAAGACATTTAGTATTTTTCTCCTGGCTTGAGTATGTTGTCCAGGTTTCAGATCCATATAATAGTGTGCTAAACACACAGGTTTGATATATTAAGAGTTTGGTCTTCAGTGTTAGTTTCGAGTAATAGGGTACATAGAGTAAATATTATCAGCAAGGAAGATCTACAACGTCATTTATAAATGTTGTTTTTTAAAAAAAGAAAGTAAAGAGCACCCGGGTCGCCAAGTGGCGTATAGGGAGTATGGTGTTAGTGACCATATATTTTACAGACTATCGGCACATGATTTTGGAGATAATGTGGTCGGTACTATACCCGTGCCGCTTTACTTTCCAATTAAAAAATCCGGTACTCTATTTAAGCCATCGATCAGGATCGAACCCAAACTCTTGTCCTTTGTAGTCCAGTTCATTAACTACTGAGTTATCGCGGCTCTCTATAAATGTTGTGGTCTTGTAGTTATTATAACAGTTGGTATTATATTCATGATACTCATATCATGATAAATTAGTTTACGACCATCTGTAACCACGTCATCATCAACATCGTCATGTGCCATAAAGTTTGGCGTAGGCGATCATGTCCCTCCACAATCTTCTATCTACCGTGCATCGTATCAGTTCTGTTGTTAACTGTTTTCCATGCCATGACACCGAGCTATATAGTATTTTCTCTCTTTGTCGTTCCCGATCTCTCTTTCCTTGTAATTTGCCTGTTGTTAACCAAGTATTCCAACTTCCCCTTCTCATGATGTGACCAAAAAATGTTGATTGTTTCTGTCTTTATTTTTACCACATATTCGTCAAAAACACAACGTTTATACTATGACCTGCCTCTTTAGTTAGTGAGATTATTTATTTTTATCAGAATTCTCATCTTCATTATTTTCTTCGATCTATGTTGCCTTGTAGATTGAAGAATGGACTGAGTTTCCGTGCCATGAATTGTCTTGTTTTCTTTCATGAAAAGTTGATGAAATTTATCACAAATTATGTAAATGAAAGAAGATAACAATTTAACTTCCCTTGTATTATCACACAACAAACACACATATTAACGCACGTGCACGAATAGACAAGAAGTGGAAAACATTTACAATATTTACAGTTTGCAACGTTGGGTTTGTGAGAAGAGTGTGTCTTGAGTGTTTCCGTTTTGGAATGAAAGCTGAAAAGAGCGCATACAAATGAAAACGTTATCACGATCATCATTACATCGAATCTGACGGAGGAATGTCTTCACAATATTGTCTTCTCCTTCTTCTTCGATGTTTTCCTCTTCTCCTTCTTTCTTTCCTTATCTGCTTTTCAACGTCGAGGGGAGATATAGTGTGCTGGTCTTTTGTTCTTCTGTGTTATGTTCTCCAATGTTTTAATATTTCATAAATTCATCTTTTTTCATGGTCGATCCTTGGGTCTGGTGTTCTCGTAATGTTCATTAAGGCTCATTTTGTTGTGTTTTGATCTTTCCGATTTTATCACGTGGCCAAACTATTTTATCTGTTGCTGTTGTTTCTTTATATACACAATGTCGGTAATTATTCCTAGCTTTTATTTTTCTCAGATGTGGTCCGTAATCCGTTTTCTCACTGCTGTGTCCATACGTTGGTAACAACATTATACCAACCCCAACCAGGTATTCTCAAACCGTGAAAACATCACATTAGGGAGCCGCGATAGCTCATTGGTTAGTGGACTGGACTACAAGGGACAAGAGGTAGGGTTCGATCCCAATCGTCAGCTCTCGGGTTCACCCAGCCTTTAATGGCTACCGGAAATTTTTCTGGGAAAGTAAAGCGGCACGGGCGTAATACCGACTACATAACCCCAAAAATCATGTCCTGAAGGTCTGTAAAATGTATGGTCACTAACACCATATTACCTAGAAGGCATTCAGAGTGACAGGGCACTTTACATTTTTTTTTATTTACTTTTATTTTTCTTAGGTCTTCATTTCTGCTCTTATCTCTCAGACAATTTCCCGTCATGTGTCTGGCACATTTCATCTCGGTAGTGGTATTTTTGTAATGTTGTTGAGTCTATCAAAGTCTGGCGTTAGAAGTAATTAGAACGAAGACTGGGCGGGGGGGAGGGAAGGAGGGGGAAGGTAGAGACGCCCTAAGGTAACAGAGCTTGATGTTGTCATCAACTCATAGCCGATATCTTGCGTCAGTCCTAATCAACCGCGGTCATACACGGAGAAGTGATTCATCAACAAGAACTAATCAACCGTGGTCATGCAGAGAGAAGTGATTCATCAACAAGAACTAATCAACCGTGGTCATACACATAGAAGTGGTTCATCAACAAGAACTAATCAACCGTGGTCATACACATAGAAGTGGCTCATCAACAAGAACTAATCAACCGTGGTCATACACATAGAAGTGGTTCATCAACAAGAACTAATCAACCGTGGTCATACACATAGAAGTGATTCATCAACAAGAACAAATCAACCGTGGTCATGCACAGAGAAGTGATTCAGAAATAAGAACTAATCAACCGTGGTCATGCACAGAGAAGTGATTCATCAACAAGAACTAATCAACCGTGGTCATACACAGAAAAGTGATTCATCAACAAGAACTAATCAACCGTGGTCATTTACAGAGAATTGATTCAGAAATAAGAACTAATCAACCGTGGTCATACACAAAGAAGTGATTCATCAACAAGAACTAATCAACCGTGGTCATGCACAGAGAAGTGATTCAGAAATAAGAACTAATCAACCGTGGTCATGCACAGAGAAGTGATTCATCAACAAGAACTAATCAATTGTGATCATGCACAGAGAAGTGATTCAGAAATAAGAACTAATCAACCGTGGTCATGCACAGAGAAGTGATTCATCAACAAGAACTAATCAACCGTGGTCATACACAGAAAAGTGATTCATCAACAAGAACTAATCAACCGTGGTCATACACAGAGAAGTGATTCATCAGCAAGAACTAATCAACCGTGGCAATGCACAGAGAAGTGATTCAGAAATAAGAAATAATCTACATGGGTCGTGTGCGGAGAGAAGATTCAGAAATAAGAACTAGTCTACAGTGGTCGTGTGCTGAGAACAAATTAAGAAATAAGAACTAATCTACAGCGGCCGTGTGCTGAGATGAGATTCAGAGAAAAGAACTAATCTACAGTGGTCGTGTGCTGAGATAAGATTCAGAAATAAGAACTAATCTAAAGTGGTCGTGTGCTGAGATAAGATTCAGAAATAAGAACTAATCTATAGCGGTCGTGTGCTGAGATAAGATTCAGAAATAAGAACTAATCTTTAGCGGTCGTGTGCTGAGATAAGATTCAGAAATAAGAACTAATCTACAGCGGTCGTGTGCTGAGATAAGATTCAGAAATAAGAACTAATCTAAAGTGGTCGTGTGCTGAGATAAGATTCAGAAATAAGAACTAATCTACAGTGGTCGTGTGTTGAGATAAGATTCAGAAATAAGAACTAATCTAAAGTGGTCGTGTGCTGAGATAAGATTCAGAAATAAGAACTAATCTACAGTGGTCGTGTGCTGAGATAAGATTCAGAAATAAGAACTAATCTAAAGTGGTCGTGTGCTGAGATAAGATTCAGAAATAAGAACTAATCTACAGCGGTCGTGTGCTGAGATAAGATTCAGAAATAAGAACTAATCTAAAGTGGTCGTGTGCTGAGATAAGATTCAGAAATAAGAACTAATCTAAAGTGGTCGTGTGCTGAGATAAGATTCAGAAATAAGAACTAATCTAAAGTGGTCGTGTGCTGAGATAAGATTCAGAAATAAGAACTAATCTAAAGTGGTCGTGTGCTGAGATAAGATTCAGAAATAAGAACTAATCTATAATGGTCGTGTCCTGAGAACAGAATTAGAATCACATTGTAAGAACCTATCTGCAGTGGACTCCGAAGAGAAAAGACAGATACATGAATAAGATAAACATCAATAGAAACTGAGATAATAATTTTGGACCAGATCTCGAGTGTCCTCAAATAAACAACTAACGAATCGAAGATTAATACCTACATACACTCTTCTTCAAATGCTGTTGTCCATTAATGCCATTATTTAGCACTTCGAACAGCTATATGATTGCATTTGCCCATCAAACACACCATCACTTGCAACATTTCGTCCCGGAATATCTCCAATATTAATTGCCAGATTCTTCTTCATCCCCGACCATTTAGCCTCTTTGAAATTCTGCCACTCCGCTATTAAGTCCAGAGAAGAGAGACCGCTTGTTTCAAAACTCGTCAAGTCACGACCAGATTGGATTAGTCGAGCCAAACCGCGAAAATTAACCAAGCCTTTGTATCGTCAAGATGGCATTAATTCAATCCTATCGCGGCCAAACTCAGACCAATAGGGTCAAATTGAAGGGATGCTAAAATTGGACTCTTTTTGTTATTAGAAAATTAGTGGCATCGAGGCTGTGATCATTGTGTCATCGGTGTTCATAATTCCATTGGAATAGACGATCAAGATAAAAATAGAAATAGGCCGACAGCTCTAATAACACACTGGCCACTAGTTGCAGTCTTTCAACAACATATCTTTGTCGCATTACTTAATTATATAGCTTTATTCTCTCTTTTCTTCACTTTCCAGTGCGCTTGTCGAGGGAGATTCAATATTTTATGTCTAGTAATCTTAACCGTTAACATTTGACTCATTTTTAACGTTACCTTGAAGTTGTTATTTAATTTTACTCTTGGAATCTGGTTTCTTCCTATTTTTATTGAATAACGTGTATGTTATTGAAGTAGAAAAAATGTTCTCAAAACAAGCATATTTTATTATTTGTTTTTGCATATAATTTGAAATTGTTTCTATGTCAGATATATGTATCTATAACTGAAAAGATAAACGGAACGTTGTGTTGGATAGCTACGCTAATAGGGAAACATAACAAAATATAATGTTTCGCCCACACGCCTTCTCTGTCATTTCCTCCTCATCAGAACACCCTGTACTATAAAGCTTCAATTCACCTTTATTACGTCGTCAGTCTACTTCATAATGCAATCTTCATCCAAACGTTGTGCTGCCAATGCCAGTCCTGGACCCTAGATGCAAGAACAATAAGAAAATAACCTCTGCTGAGATGAAATGTGTTAGACGAATGACAGGAAACAGCGTGAGAGATTATATAAGAAATGAAGAACTGAATTTAAAAAAAGCTAGGAATAACTCCCGCCATAGAATATATAAAGAGACAGCAGATAAAATGGTTTGACCACGTGACGAGGCAGAACGATCAAAAGATAGATAAAGTAAAACAATTTCTCAACGAGCCTTCAATATACGTTACGAGAACACCAGGCCCAAGGGCCAAACACAAAAAGATTGATTGACGAAATATTAGAAGCACTAAGAAGCATAACAGTTGTAGAAGCAAACGGAAGAGCAAAAAAACACCTCAAGTTATATCTCCCTTAACCGCTGAAAGGTAAATGAGGAAGGAAAGAAGAAGATAAAGGTAGAAGTCTTCTACTTCTCATCATCTTCTTTATCACGTAGTTGACTCTTCGATGATAACTTTCAATGTTAAATGTTACGTTATCATAACAGTTATTGTCACTATTCATTTTCAGCTGTTTCAAAACGAGATTATTTGTCTTTATCTTGTAGTTAGTTAAATCTTCTCCATTTTACTAGTGTATATTGTTGCATTGTTTGTTGTTGGAATAGTCATCACTGCACACCGGACGAATCCAGAGTTGCTCCAACACCCCCCATAGATAATCTCGAGAGCATCCGAATATATATAAGAATATATATAATCCTTTTTGGTATATTTTTTGCTGCCCTCCTAAATTACGTCTTCGAAAATAGCTCAGGAGATATAGACATTCACAAAAGATCAGATGGCTCACTGTTCAACTTAGCACGTCTAAAAACAAAAACAAAGATAAATGTTGCCCTACTTAAAGAACTTTTATTTGCTGATGATGCAACCTTAGTCGCTCATAGTGAAGCCACCCTAGAAATCGCTGACCTATAACCTGGACGAAGCATGCGACCTTTTTCCACTGTCAGTGTTCAGAAAACATTAATAAGTCAAGGCGACATCAAACCTTTATTAATCACTCTAAAAGATTGTCCACTAGAATCAGTTCAGAAATTTACATATCTTGGATCCACAATTACGCAAACCATTTCTCTTGATGATGAAATAAACAGCCGAATTGGTAAGACAGTCACGACCTTCTGCAAACTCACAGAAAGGGCCTGGAACAACACGGAAATAAAACTGAAGACCAAACTCTTAATATATCAAACCTGTGTGGTTAGCACATTATTATATGGATCTGAAACCTGCACAACATACTGAAACCAGAAAAAAATACTAAATGACTTCCACATGCGATGTCTCCACAGAATAATGCACATCAAATGGCAGGACAAAACAACCAACTTAACTGTCCTGCAACGTGCTAAGACCTTAACAATCATGTCGATGCTCAGATGTCGAAGACTAAGATGGCTGGGTCACGTCCAGCGAATGGAAGAAAAACGTATCCCCATGCAAATACTACATGGCGAACTAAAACACGGAAAAAGACAAATCGGCAGACCTAAATTACGATATAGAGATATCTGTAAATCATCCCTGAATGATTTCTCCATATGTGAATATGACTGGGGACATCTGGCAAGTGATCGCACATCATGGAGAGCTTATGTAAGTAACGGTATAACATCATTTGAGACTGCTAAGCCAAAACATAGAAGAGAAAAGACTCATGAAAAAGGATGGAAAACCCTGTGGATGAGTGGGCCTGACTGTTCATTCTGTGACCGCGTGTGTTTGTCAAACATTGGTAGAATTAGCCACGAGAGAAGCTGTTCGACAAAAACAAAACCTCAAAAAATACACAATAGCCACTACTAGACCGTCTGACAAGACGAAAGCGCCATGCTGACTAAATCACTGACCTCAAGGCATTAATCATATTTGTTACTGTCTATCCAGTTGTCCAATCCCTGTGGAATACTTAACAAGTATTGGAATCAAGGGATCTACTTAAGTTTTGGTAATATTGACATGAATATAAAAGGATAAAATAATCTAATTTCTTTCAAAACACGTCCGAATTGAATGTTTTAACTTTCATACATGAATTGTTCACACATAAAATGGAGTGCAATTGTGTGGTTCATATTTTTAATTTACCTCATGTTAAGAGTTTGTAGAAAGCAAGCTATTCATCTTTGTGGGTCTTCTTGTTAATTCATCTTACCCACTGAGTTGAATTCGTGGAGCATGTTTATAAAAACACATAAAAGATAGCATCAAACATCTCTTAAATAAAGATTGATATCGTCAATATTGCCTCGTATCGCTGTTTGCATGTCTGTGTTGGTCACATCTCCTATCTTTGTGTGTGCATGTCTGTGTTGGTCACATCTCCTATCTTTGTGTGTGCATGTCTGTGTTGGTCACATCTCCTATCTTTGTGTGTGCATGTCTGTGTTGGTCACATCTCCTATCTTTGTGTGTGCATGTCTGTGTTGGTCACATCTCCTATCTTTGTGTGTGCATGTCTGTGTTGGTCACATCTCCTATCTTTGTGTGTGCATGTCTGTGTTGGTCACATCTCCTATCTTTGTGTGTGCATGTCTGTGTTGGTCACATCTCCTATCTTTGTGTGTGCATGTCTGTGTTGGTCACATCTCCTATCTTTGTGTGTGCATGTCTGTGTTGGTCACATCTCCTATCTTTGTGTGTGCATGTCTGTGTTGGTCACATCTCCTATCTTTGTGTGTGCATGTCTGTGTTGGTCACATCTCCTATCTTTGTGTGTGCATGTCTGTGTTGGTCACATCTCCTATCTTTGTGTGTGCATGTCTGTGTTGGTCACATCTCCTATCTTTGTGTGTGCATGTCTGTTGGTCACATCTCCTATCTTTGTGTGTGCATGTCTGTGTTGGTCACATCTCCTATCTTTGTGTGTGCATGTCTGTGTTGGTCACATCTCCTATCTTTGTGTGTGCATGTCTGTGTTGGTCACATCTCCTATCTTTGTGTGTGCATGTCTGTGTTAGTCACCTCTAGTGACTCGGGCAGATGGTGCTCGTAAACCTGGGAGGACCGACCATCTAAGATCAGAATCCCCCTACAGAAAAGATCATCTGCTGCCTTGTAGGAAGATTGGGGACAATCAAAGGCTAAGGAATGCAAACCTGAATACAATGCTGGCTGAAATCGGATGCACTGGGCCACTGGCGCAGAACACAGTGCAACGTTTTAACGGGTGTTCAATCAGAGTGGATCTGGCAGACTCTAATTGTGATGTTCTGTCTGTGGGGGTCGATCAACACACTTAACCTGACAGCTGACTTCATGTGAGAGTCTGGAATCCTACTCTGATTGAGTCCTGATCGCAGAGAGAGAGAGAGAGAGAGAGAGAGATATCGTCAAGGCGAAGAAATGTAAATAAATGCATACAAACACGAAGCTGCAATAAAGCTGATTGTAAAGGAGACATTTTTAAAAATGGTGTGATTAAAGCTTTACTTAATTAATAAAGGACACAATTTTGAACGACGTTTCGGCTCGATAGACCTTCAGCAGGAACAGACAACACATATGTACTACAGTAAACACGTAGGGCGATATACATAAATAGAGTAGAAGCTGTATTGTGCTAGCAAGGCGTTAAGGCAAAGAAATGGATATAAATGTATACAAATGCAAAACTGCAGTAAAGCTGATTGTAAATTAGAAATGACAAAAATAGAAAAAATGGTATGGTTAAAGCTTGACATTATAAACGGACGACACAATTTTGACCGTCGTATTAAAAGACATCACCTCGGTGCAGAATAAAGACAAGTGGAACAATATTAAAATAGGTAAATGAATTTTAATATTTGGGAACTTTGTTAACCTCAGACGGAAGATGTACAACAGAGGTGAGATGCAGAATGGCTCAGGCAAAAGGAGCTTTCCGAAAAAAAAAAAAATGAGGAAAATACTATGCAATCAATTTATGACAATAGAAACAAGGAAAAGAGTTCTGAAATGTTACGTAGAGCCAGTCTTAACATATGGATGCGAATCATGGACAATAGGACAACAGACAAGAAAATCACTGGAGTCTGTAGAAATGTGGTTTTACAGAAGAATGTTGAGAGTACAATGGACAGCTAAGAAGAGTAATGAAGATGTTCTGAGAGAGGTCAAAGCAAAAAGAGAGCTAATTTCCAATATTAGGAAGAATCAATCATGTTTTTTAGCCATATAGTGAGAAGAGAACAACTGGAATATATTATAACAACTGGAACAATTGTGGGACGAAGAGATAGAGGGAAACATAGAGAAAAAATAACAGACAGCTTAATAGAATGGCTTGGTAGAAGGTCAACAACAGAAATGATAAATAGCTGCCGAGACCGAAAGTTGTGGAGAGACATGATCACCTACGCCAGCAGGCCCGGTACTTGGTGATGATGATTATAGAGCCGAAGCGTCGTAACAAATTCTGGCGTCCATTAATTACATCAAACTTTAACATACTGTTTTTATTATTTTTTAAATATTTTTCCTCCGCATATAAAGTTTGCGTAATTTTGCTCTAATTTTGGGCGTCTCCGGCAGCTATGTTTCCTAGTTTTTGTAATAGTTCATTAATCACATTTTTTTTATTGAGATAAACTTTGGTCTTGATTTTTTCGCACGCATAATTTTTTGAAGACTTGTTATTTTCTATTATTATCTTTCTGTCTTATCACTTGTCTTACCCACTATATATAGAGAGAGATATATTACGTATTGGAGCCGCGATAGCTCAGTGGTTAGTGAACTGGACTAAAAAGGACAAGAGGTAGGGTTCGATCACAACCGACGGCTTCCGAGTTCACCAAGCCTTAAATGGGTACCCGATTTTTTTTCTGGGAAAGTAAAGCGGCATGGGTGTAATACCGACCACATTACCCCAAAAATCATGTGTCGAAGGTCAGTAAAAATTATGGTCACTAATACCTTATTTCCCTATACGCCACTTGGCGTGACGGGGTTACTTTACTTTACTATATTATGTATTGACTTTGATGGCAATGATCAGCGAATCATTAAATAAAAAACATGTACTAGCAACAAACAACAGCTATACGAATTAGCAACCAAACAGGACAATTCCAATAAATAAAACAAGGAGTCAGACAAGGCTGTGTTCTGTCGCCGGATTTGTTTTCACTTTAAAGCGAACATATTATGAGATCAATAGTTGACAAAAAGGAATTGAAGTCAACGGTCACAACATAAATAATTTGCTATATATGCAGATGACACATTCTTAATAGCAGAGACAGAGAATGAATTACAAGAAATGATAGACATAATAGTAAAAGAAAGCAACAAGAAAGGTCTCAGTCAGAATAGTAAGAAAACATAAGTCATAGTCATATCGAAGAAACAATTATCACCATTATGCAGCATAAAAATAAACAGGACAAACCTGAAACAAGTGCACCGTTTCAAATACTTAGGCACAGTAATAACATCAGATGGAAGATGCACCACAGAAATAAAAAGTAGAATAGCTCAGGCCAAAATAGCATTTCAGAAAATTAAAAATATCTTATGCAACAAATCTATGTCAATAGAAGTGAGAAAGAGAGTTCATCGGGGCTATATAGAACCAATTCTGACCTATGGAAGCGAATCATGGACAGTGGACAAACAAATGAAAAGACGATTAGAGGTCACAGAGATGGAATTTCTCAAAAGAATGTTGAATGTTCCCTGGACAGCTAAAAACACCAATGAAGAAATTATCAAAGAGGCCAACACAAAAAGGGAACTCTTTTTAAAAAAAAAACATCAGAAAGAAACAATTAACATTTTTTCGGGCACATCATGAGAAGAGGAAAGTTTGAATACTTGGTTACAACTGGCAAAATAAAAGGAAAGAGAGATCGCGGAAGACAAAGGGAGAAAATACTGGATAGCTTGGTGTCATGGCATGAAAACAGTCAACAACAGAACTGATACGATGCACTGTAAACAGAAAATTAGTGGAAGGACAGGATCACCTACGCTAACCGGTACGGCACATGATGATGATGATGATGTATTGGCACATGAATTATTCCTAGCTTTTTTTTCAGCAACAAAAACTGAGAGAAAAACACACTCACGCAACTGAGAATTTAACTAATAAACTTTGTGTTCAAAAGCGAGTAAAAACAATTATAAAAAATAGAAATAATCACACTTTTGAGATATCATAGAATGGAAAAGCAGGTATTTGTACAAATAATGAAAGAAAATGAATAAATATGCAACAACAAAAAATGTCACATATCTTAATATAGACAAAAGTTATCCAGTCCAACAGAAAAGAGCAAACTCAATAAATTATCTGTTGAAGTATGTCAGTCTCTATGGCGAGGGACACCTAGCAAGCGGTTGCAAGTGTGAAAAATAGGAAAAAGTAAGAATTTATTCAAAATTTAGTCCCTCTGAACTTTGTTAGAAATATAAAGCTGATGTGCTTAAACAACAACAATCAACAACAATCGACAACATTAAACAACAACAGTAAACAACACTAAAAAAGACAACAACAAATAAGGCAGGGGTGTCTTCTATCTCCATTTCCCTTTCTGCTGGCCATAGATTGGATTATGAAAATAACTCAGAGCAACAGAATCGGAGTCTAGTGGTTACTGACCAAGAAACTTGATAACTTAGACTTTGCTGGTGGCATAGCTCTCATATCACATACTCATCATCATATACAAGATAAAATGAGCATACTTGATGAGACACCACAACAGCTGGGGCTAAAAATAAATAGACTTAAGACCAAAATTATGAGAATTAATGTAGTTGGCAAAACTCAAATAACAATAGGAGAAATCCCTCTACTAGACGTACAATCTTACTTAGACAGTAATCTATGCAAATAAAGAGGAATAGAGAAAGCTACCAAAATAAGAATACAAAAAGCAAGAGTAGCCTTCGTTGCACTATTAAACATATGGAAATACAAAGAAATTAAATTTTATAAAAAAATAAAAGTTGTTAACTCCAATGTAAGTCAGTCATATTATATGGCTGTGAAACACGGAGAAAAAAATGACTATCACTAAGATACAGAAATTCATTAATGGATGCTTACGCAGAAAAATAAGGATGGAAATGGCAGGATAAATCTGTTATCTGGAAAAGTACCACTCAATTACCAGTGAATAAATAGATACAACGAAGAATATGGCGCTGGATACAACACACACTGTGGAAGCCAACTGAGAGTATTACTCGACAGTCCCTTTTTTGGAATCCATAGGGGAAGAGACAAAGAAGAGGACTAAAATATTTTGAAATATCACTCTCCTCTGGCAGACTTTAGTAAAACCATAGTAGCTGTGGACAGACAGAACAGCACTGTGATTTTATGGTATTTAGGGTATGATCCTGATCAACGGCTTCCGGTTCACGGAGCCTTAAATGGGTAGCAGATTTTCTTCTGGGAAAATAAAGCGGCATGGGCGTAATACCGACCACATTATTCCAAAAATCATGTGCCAAAGGTCTCTAAAAATTATGGTCACTAACACCAAACCCCCTATATGTCACTTCGCGTGTCGGGGCTCTTTACTTTTTTTTTCTCAAACCATTATTGTCGAAGTAAGGAGAACACATTGACAAATTTACTCCAACTTGCAATCAATGCTATAAAAGTAAAAAAGTAAAGAGCCCCGTCACGCCTAGTGGCGTGTAGGGAATATGGTGTTAGTGACCATAAATTTTACAGACCTTCGGCACACGATTTTCAGGGTAATGTGGTCGGTATTACGCCCGCGCTGCTTTACTTTCCCAGAAAAAAATCCGGCAATCATTTAATGCTGGGTGAACCCGGAAGAAGTCGGTTATGATCGAACCCTACTCCTTGTCCTTTGTAGTCCAGTGCACTGAGCTATCGTGGCTCCAGTCAAAGCTATAGAGGGTGGTAAAAATAAGTGTTGAATTGATCTTCTATGAAACGCTGTCAACATACACAATGTTCAATTCCTTCTCAGCGCCACCTTCTTTTACCTAAGCTCTGCATTCATTTGCCTCTCCTTGAAAGGAGAAGCTCGAACGTAACGTATAGTCCAACTCTCCGAGAGCTCTTCTCTAGCAGTGTAGTCACTCAAATGTGAGAGCAAGAAGAAAGCAACAAATGTCAAATAAACTGTAATTTTATTTGGTAAAAAACAATATTATAATTAAAGACATGCGAGACAAAAATTGCATGAAGCGAAACGTTTCTCTCACAGCTGCTTGTCTTCATCATAAACTTGCATGTTAGTTCTAATTTTGGAAATTTTGTACGAAAATGTAATGAGTTAAGTAAAAAAAAAAAAAGAGTAAAGTACCCCCGTCACGCCAAGTGGCGTATAGGGAAATATGATGTTAGTGACCCTATATTTTACAGAACTTCAGCACATGATTTTTGGGGTAATGTGGTCGGTAATACGCCCGTGCTGGTTTACTTTCCCAGAAAAAAAATCCGGTACTCATTTAAGGCAATGAGTTAAGTACATGATTAAAATTGATATTTCATGGGAGTTGTTTTATTTGTAGACACCGGGCACAAAACATCATTTTAGTTAAAGTCAATATTTGTGTATGAACTATATTTCAGTAGTTAACGCTCGTAACAAACAAACAAACAAACCAAACAAACAAACAAAAACAAAACAAAACAAACAAGCAAAACAAACAAACAAACAAAACAAACAAACAAACAAAACAAAATAAATAAACAAAAGAAAAACAAACAAACAAAACAGACAAACATAACAAACAAAACACACAAAGAAATAAACAAAAAAAAACAAACAAACAAACAGACAAACAAACAAAACAAACAAACAAAACAAACAAGCAAAATAAACAAACACACAAACAAAACAAATAAACAAATAAACAAAACAAAGAAACAAAACAAACAAACAAACAAACAAAACAAACAAACACACAAATAAAACAAACAAACAAACAAACAAACACACAAAGAAAACAAACAAACAAATAAACAAATAAACAAACAAACAAAACAAAGAAATAAAACAAACAAATAAACAAACAAAACAAAACAAACAAACAAAAGAAAAACAAACAAACAAAACAGACAAAGAAATAAACAAAAAAAACAAACAAACAAGCAAACAGACAAACAAACAAAACAAACAAAACAAACAAACAAAACAAACAAGCAAAATAAACAAACACACAAACAAAACAAATAAACAAAACAAAGAAACAAAACAAACAAATAAACAAACACACAAAGAAAACAAACAAACAAATAAACAAACAAACAAACAAAACAAAGAAACAAAACAAACAAATAAACAAACAAAACAAACAACACAAACAAACACAAAATGTTGAAAATTGGCAATTCTGAGAGTGGGGAGGTGCAATATTCAACTTGTTAACCACAAAAGTTGGTACACTTGAAGGCACAGCTTCTTCTAATCACTGTGGACATATAACAGAAGCAGCATGTCTATTTTATCTTCTAGAAAGACACACATGAGCAACTCAACTAAAGCATCAGTGACAAACAGCCGTATTTAAGATTGAGAACTACTAAAGTTCGTTACAGCAAATTGATAGAAATACGTCACATTGCCGCATAGAGCTTGCAATCGCTCTTGTCAAACATTAGAAAAAAAAAAAAGACACGAAGTAGTTGTAGAGGCTGTTGAAATGTCGCAAAAGTGGAAACTACACTCCAGAGATTGTAGTGGGGTGTGTCACAATGTAAATGAATTAACAGCATCGACAGTGGTGCAGCGACAGACTCATGATTATCTAGTGAAATTAGGGATTCACCATTCGTCGTTGTGAACTAGTTCAAATTGTAATAATAAGGTTGGGCCGATGTTTGTAATTCAAGTGGGAGGCTACAGATGAAATATTTTAGTCAGGGCTCGCTGAAAAATATTAAAAACGGTATACAATACATCACACGACTAGTGATGCGATGAATAAGGGAATACACTTCGGATTCTGTTATGTTCCCTTCTAAGAAAAGTATGGATGTGAATCATGGACAATAGGACAACAGACAAGAAAACCAACTGGAGGCTGTAAAAATGTGGTTTTACAGAAGAATGTTGAGAATACCGTGGACAGCTAAGAAGAGTAATGAAAACGTTATGAAAGAGGCCAAAGCAAAAAGAGAGCTAATTTCCAATATTAGGAAGAAACAATCATTATTTTTTGGTCGTGTAATGACAAGAGAACAGCTGGAATATATTGCAACAAATGGGAAAATTGAAAGACGAAGAGATAGAGGGAATCTATACTGAAAAGATACCAGACAGCTTAAAAGAATGGCTTGGCAGAAGGTCAACAACAGAAATGATAAATAACTGTCGTGATAGAAAGTTGCGGAGAGGCATGATCACCAACGCCAGCAGGCTTGGTACTTGATGATGATATATATATATATAGGAAGCCGCGACAGCTCAGTGGTTATGAACTGGACTACAAAGGACAAGAGATCGGGTTCGATCTTGATCGACAGTTTCCGGGTTCGTCATCATCATCATGTGCCATACCGGTTGGCGTAGGCGATCATGTCCTTCCACAATTCTTCTATCAAAAGTGCATTGTATCAGCTCTGTTGTTGACTGTTTTCCATGCCATGACACCAAGCTATCCAGTAATTTTCTCTTTGTCGTTCGCGATCTCTCTTTCCTTTTTTTTGCCAGTTGTAACCAAGTATTCCAACTTTCCTCTTCTCATGATGTGCCCAAAAAATTGTGATTGTTTCTTTCTGATGTTTTTTTTTGGAGTTTCTTTTTTGTGTTGGCCTCTTTGAGAATTTCTTCATTGGTCTTTTTAGCTGTCCAGGGAACTTTCAACATTCTTCTGAGAAATCCCATCTCTGTGGCCTCTAATCGTCTTTTCATTTTTCACGGTTCACCCAGCCGTAAATGGGTACTGGATTTTTTTTCTGGGAAAGTAAAGCGGCACCGGCGTAAAACCGACCACATTACCCCAAAAATCATGTACTGATGGTCTATAAAAACCATGGTTATTAACACCAAATTCCTTATACGCCATTTGGCGTTACTGGGTTCTTTACTCTATGTATACATATATATGGCCTTTTACGTTATGACAGAGTTTGTTAACACAAGATTAGCCAGTATTTTGGTAATACGAGTACATTAGTGTCTTATTTTTGCTGAAAAGCTTCTCTCTTTCGCTGAATCTGACAATATTGAATAGATACAGAATGAACAAGATGCATTTGTTGTACCTGGCCTTGTCTCCTTTCTCCTGCGTCTTTTGTTTTCTGAATTTAACATCAACGCTTTCTCGAATGTTGTTATGCCGTTTTTTTATTTGTATTCTCCAAATGCTACGATCGAATTATAAGTTTGTAATAACCCATATACTATATCCCACATAGAACCAGAACATGTTTTACGAATCAGGGACAGACAGCATTAAGATTTAACATTAGCTGGAATAAGGCAAGATTGATTGTTTTTTTTTTAGAAGCGAACTTAGATGTAACGTGGACTATTTAAAAAAAAAAATCCGATGTGGAGGTACTGAAGAAGACGGATGAAGAGAGTAAGATTATAGAACAGAATAGGGAAAATTAGTCTAGAATCGTGGGACACGATTGGAGAAAAGGTAGGTGGAAATACTTAGTAATAAAAGGAGAAATAGAAGATTTGAGAAACAGAGGTAGATCTTCTTCTCTTTTTCTTTCACTGATACCTAAAAGGTGTCGTGGTTTATATCATTTGTCGTTCTTGTGCTGCTCGAATTGTCTGAATTAGTGATTTCCCTTTGTTGTTACATGTCTCTGTCACTGCATCTATCCATCTTCTTCTGGGTCTTCCTCTTGGTCTTCCTCTTGGTCTTTTTCCATGCATTTTCGAGAAGAACGCCCTTGATGGTGATTGGTAAGGATTCATTCTGACCAGGTGGCCAAACCATTTAAATTGTTGTTGTTCTATATATTCATATATTCATATTCTATAGGTAAAATCATTAAAGAAATACACCGAAGCTACACACTCGTCACGAGCGGAATTAACAACATGGCGGAAGTAAACAAACACGGGGTCGGTTTCATTATCGAAAGTAACACTGCCAAAAAAATACTAGAAATAGATGAGATCTGGGACAGAATTATAATTATCAAAATATACTAGAAATAGATGAGATCTGGGACAGAATTATAAGTATCAAATTATACTAGAAATAGATGAGATCTGGGACAGAATTATAAGTATCAAATTATACTAGAAATAGATGAGATCTGGGACAGAATTATAAGTATCAAATTATACTAGAAATAGATGAGATCTGGGACAGAATTATAAGTATCAAATTATACTAGAAATAGATGAGATCTGGGACAGAATTATAAGTATCAAATTATACTAGAAATAGATGAGATCTGGGACAGAATTATAAGTATCAAATTATACTAGAAATAGATGAGATCTCGGACAGAATTATAAGTGTCAAATTATACTAGAAATAGATGAGATCTCGGACAGAATTATAAGTGTCAAATTATACTAGAAATAGATGAGATCTCGGACAGAATTATAAGTATCAAATTATACTAGAAATAGATGAGATCTCGGACAGAATTATAAGTATCAAATTATACTAGAAATAGATGAGATCTCGGAAAGAATTACTGGGACAGAATTATAAATATCAAATTATACTAGAAATAGATGAGATCTGGGACAGAATTATAAGTATCAAATTATACTAGAAATAGATGAGATCTGGGACAGAATTATAAGTATCAAATTATACTAGAAATAGATGAGATCTGGAACAGAATTATAAGTATCAAATTATACTAGAAATAGATGAGATCTGGGACAGAATTATAAGTATCAAATTATACTAGAAATAGATGAGATCTGGGACAGAATTATAAGTATCAAATTAGCAGGACAATGAGGAAATTCCACTTACATTCAAACATATGCTCCATGCAACGACAGAGGTAGCTAAGGGGAAAAAATGCTTGTAGGTTTGACGACGTGGCACGGAAAAGATGAACAGCGAAACTGTTATAGAGCGGACGACAGTTCTAGAGGAATATGACAGTCAACACCTCTCGCTATGGACTACAAATGATTGAATTTAAAAATCATCATCAAGTACCATGCCTGCTGGCGTATGCGATCATGTCTGTCCACAACTTTAGATCTCGACAGTTATTTATCATTTCTGTTGTTGACCTTCTGCCAAGCCATTCTCTTAATCTGTTTTGTATCTTTTCAATTTGCTTCCCTCTATCTCTTCGTCCTTCAACTTTCCCAGTTGTCACAATATATTCCAGCTGTTTCCTTCTCATTACATGGCCAACAAATGATGATTGTTTCTTCCTAATATTGGAAATTAGCTCTCTCTTTGCTTTGGCCTCCTTCAGAACGTTTTCATTACTCTTCTTAGCTGCCCATGCTATTCTCATCACCCTTCTGTAAAATCACATTTCTACAACCTTCAGTGATTTGGAAAGTTGCTTTTGCCTGAGCCATTCTGCATCTCACCTCTATTGTACCATCTGAGGTTAACATCGTTCCCAGATATTTAAATTAATTTACCTGTTTTAATAGTTTTCCCCTTGTCTTTATTGTGCATTGCGGCGATGTCTTTTTCTTTGTTGCTACTATTACTTCTGTCTTTTTGCTATTGAGACTGAATATTATACTCGTGTTATATTACAATATAAACATTTATATATGAATATATATGTAGCCACTTCATTTCAACTGGAAAGCACAGCAACTTGTTAGTGCAAGACAGGAAAGTTAAACCATTTTCGAGTGTTGCGTATTCAGTGTAGTTATGGTGTGCCGGGTATATAGTGTAAGCCTTATAGGCAGTGCAGCAGGAGGTCGACGCCTGGAGACATGACCCAGGCGGGCCTACTTCCCCTAGAGTGTCAAGAAGCTAAAGAGCCGAAACACTTGCTCGACGGGATGTCTTTTTCTGATGATCAGATTGCCTCCTACTGCGAAACTATGTACAAAGAGTTTCCTCCTACCGTTGCCGTGTTTCTCTGCAAAAGATATTCAGCTGTCATGAGACTGTTGTCATACATCCATAAATCTTTAATTGTCTTTATTTTAATTTATTTGTACCAATGTGATGATCAGCTCTTTTTTATTTTTAGTGACAAAACATGTAACGCTCACGAGTGTGGTTATCGGGGCCCTAACCACGGTCTGGGAGAACATAACAGAACCACTGTCACATACCATGCTTGTCGAATGAGGCCACTAAGAAAGCTGAGGTGAAGGTTATCACCGGTGCTATGGGAAAATCGTTCATATGAGCTCACGCCATTTTTAATGCTTTTGCAAGTGTGTGGCATGATACACTCATGCCATCAATGCCAACCGGCATGACATCTAATGATAATGATGATGATGATGATGATGATGAGGGTGAAAGGGCGCTCTGTTGAGCCATGTGGAGACGACACCTGATGATGATGATAATGAGAATTTCACGGAAGAGGTAATCGATGAGAGTAAGGAAAGAGCATGGAAGTAACAAAGAGGTGTGGAGAGGGTGTAATAATAATGCGAGAGTGAGAGGGAAAGAGGATATAAATACTGAAGAAATAAGGTGAGGGTATGTTGACAATAATCTAGGGTGAGCAGTGATCAGACACCTCCTTGATTGAACCCCTAGGGAAGGATGGATTGTGAGGCCAGACAAGGCCCATGTTGAAGGAATTGAAGGATGCGCGGGCAATTCAGTGATTATTGCACGCTCCCACATATACGTCGGTGTTCTTCTATAGGAATATTAAAGCTACAAGACGAAGAGGAAGACAGAGTAGAAATATTTGAAAAGAAAAGACACACAGCTTTATGCTATGAAAGACACTTAGCCTTCTTCCTCTTTTGCCTTTCTCACTGATACCTAAAAGGTGTCGTGGTTTATATCATTTGTCGTTCTTGAGCTGCTCGAACTGTCTGAATTAGTGATTTTCCTTTGTTGTTACATGTTTCTGTCACTGCATCTATCCATCTTCTTCTGGGTCTTCCTCTTGGTCTTTTTCCATGCATTCTCGAGAAGAACGCCCTTGATGGTGATTTTTGAGGATTCATTCTGACCAGGTGGCCAAACCATTTAAGTTGTTGTTCTATATATTCTTGGCAGGGTTTTGTTCCTACTATTTTTCTTATGGTTTCATTTGGTATTCTATCTCTTCTTGTGTTGTTTGTTACTTTTCTCAAGCAACTCATCTCACATGTATTGATCTTTCTTAAATGTGATTTAGAAAGGATCCATGTTTGACTTTCATAGCACAAAGTTGGTATGAATATGATTTATCATTTGTTGTTTAGCTGGCATAGAAATGTTTGGATGTCTTAACAATGGTGAAAACTGGTGTGTGACAACATTTGCTTTTTGTATTCTCATGTCAATTTCTCTGTCTAGTTTTCCATCTTCTGTGAACATTGTGTCCAAATACTTGAATTCATCTACTTGTTTTATTTCTTTGTCCTTGATCTTAATGTTTAATGGGTGTCTTAATTTGCTTATTCTCATAGCCTCTGTTTTTGCTGTGTTAATTTTCATACTGTAGTTTGTGCAACATTTATCTAGAGATGTTAAATGCTGTTGTAGCAGGTTTTCATCCTCATATATTAGGCATTGGTCATCTGCGTGTTGGAATTTTCTACCTCAATGTTATTATACTTTTCCTGAAGGTTATATTCAAAATTCTTCATCGTTGTCTGTTTCCCGTAATATTAGTTTCTTTCTAAAATGGCTCTATATCCTGTATTGTTGTTTTCTTTCTTTTTTTAATGCCACTTGATCTTGTAGCGTTTATTTATTTTTTCTTCAAATGTCTGTAACTTGTGGTGTTAACTTATTTTTAAAAATGTCTTTAATTTGTAATGTTAATTTCGTTTTTAAAATGGCGTCTGCATCTTGTAGTGTTAATTTGTTTTTAAAATGGCGTCTGCATCTTGTAGTGTTAATATCTTTTTTTATGTCTGTATCTTGTGGTGCTAATTTCGTTTTTTTTAAATGTCTGTATTTTAGAGTGTTAATTTCTTTTTTTTTTAAATATCTGGATATTGTTTGTGGTAATTTCTTTCTTTTTTTAAATGTCTGTTTCTTGTAATATTACTTTCTGTCTGAAAATCTAGTCTGTTTCTAGTAGTGTTTTTTTCCTTCTAAAAACGTCATTAGTTTCTTTTAAAAGAAAACATCGTCTGTTTCTTGCATTTTATGTTTTCCTTCTAATAAACTAAAATTTGTCGGAAAACTTCTTTTTTTCTTGCTTGAAGAAGTCCACTTCTGATGATCAGATTGCATTCTGCTGCGAAGCTGTCTCTAACGATTTCTTACAATTACTATCTATCTCAACGATACTTTCACATCTATAACATGTCGTCATCTTACCTTGAGCTTTCAAAACTGAGCTATAGCATGACCTCTTTAGCGTTATTCCTCTTCATTTTCATTTGGTCAAAGTATTTTTATTTTCCCATTTTTCTTTGCCTCAATTTTTTTTTTTTTTTGAGTGGTAAGTGTTCTCTCCGTCTGTTTATCACTGTTTTATTATGTCTGAAATACTTCATCATAGAACTAGAGCGTCAATTTTAAAAAGTAGACGTTTATAATGCTCAACTTGTTTAGTTTTTTTTTATTTATCTTAATTTTAGAATGCTCTTCATATTTACCGGCAGCTTTTTAAACATTTATCTTAATTTTAGAATGCTCTTCATATTTACCGACAGTTTTTTTTTATCTTAATTTTAGAATGCTTTTTATATTTACCGACCGGAGGCGAAGGCGCGCCCCACCCAGCACCAGAGCTGGAAGTCGTCAGTGACTCATAACTGATGGCTTGCGCCAGGATCGGTGAACCAGAACCATCCAGACCCTGCTACACCTCTCCGCCGTGCCTCCAGAAACAGACTAACCTGTCTAGTCTGGCCAAGCGAGCAGGGATCGAAGAGGGAAGACAAACCCGGTACTCAAAAATGTCGGCTGAAGTCGGATGTGTTGGGCCGAAAGGCGCAAATATCACAGTGTTACACTGCAAACTTCAACACAACGTAACTACGTCCACTTAACGTCCTTTTAAGGGCGGATGACGAGGAGGAAGTCTACGGTTCGTATCCGCTAGAATACCTCAAATCATCGGGCGACCGCATCATCATCATCATCATCATCATATTTACCGACAGATTTTTGTTTAACTTATCTGAATATTAGAGTGCTCTTCATATATACCGACAGTTTTTTAAAGTAAAATTTCATTTCGTTTATTGACTGTTGTTGATCTCTTGCTAGACGGAGTCAACATACGCTCGTTAAACATGGACCCTTTCAGCAAAGCCACAGAAGAAAATACAAGATATAGAGGTTAAATGTTATCGTATAGTTTTTGATATCTCTTACCTATATTGGAACCACAAATATTAACAAAAAATCGCATTTAATTTCGAACACAACACACACAATAAAAAGGTTAGCGATAGTAACAATGTACGTATGAGTGATATTTTAGAAGAATAATAAATGATAAATAGCATTTTCATACCAACTTTGTGTTATGATAGTCAAACATGGACTCTTTCTAAATCACAGTTAAGAAAGATCAATACATGTGAGATGCGATGCTTGAGAAACGTAACAAACAACACAAGAAAAGATAGAATACCAAATGAAACCATAAGAAAAATGGTAGGAACAAAACCCTGCCAAGAATATATAGAGCAACAACAACTTAAATGGTTTGGGCACCTGTCATAATGAATCCTCACCAATCACCATCAAGGGCGTTCTTCTCGAGAATGCATGGAAAAAGACCAAGAGGAAGACCTAGAAGAAGATGGATAGATGCAGTGACAGAGACATGTAACAACAAAGGAAAATCACTAATTCAGACAGTTCGAGCAGCTCAAGAACGACAAATCAAACCACGACACCTTTTAGGTATCAGTGAAAAGAGAAAGGAAGAAAGAAAAAAGAAGAATACTCGTAACAAAAAAAAAAAAAAAAAAAAAAAAAGATTGCAATCTGAGAGATTTGGGATGTGTAATATTCAATTTAAATAACAATTTTCATCTCCAATGTTAAGTCAATCTTATTATATGGCTATGAAGAAATCACTTGAGGGTATGTGAACAACAAAAAAGACAATCATGAAGATATATACCTTCTGGATGCTTGCGCAGAATAAAAGGATGGAAATGAGAAGACACAATTACTAACGTAGAATTATGGAAAAGTACCAGTCAAATACTAGTGGATAAAGAGACACAGCGAAAACATATTAAGCGATAAAACACCTTAAGAGCTTAACACCCCTGGATAAAACACATAATGCGGAAGCCACTACGATAATTACACGACGGGCCTTATTTTGGAAATCACAGGGGAAGAGACAAAAATGAAGAGCAAAATATTATTGGAGATGACAGATGGAAGCAGAGATGAAAATGATGGGGAAGACATGAAATGATCTTATAAGAATGACCAGAACGGCTTGGAAAGTGTTTGTTGAAGGTCTATGCTCCAAAAGAAACTGAAAGGTAGAAGAGGAAGAAGAAGAAGAAGGAGAAGAAAAGAAGAAGAAAAAAAGAGGAAGAAGACGAAGCATATTCAATTTGTAGCTACACAAGTTTTTTAATCTTAAGATACACTTACATACTTCTTATAATCATTTCAATGTTTAGAATATATAAGGAAACAACAGATAAAATGGTTTGACCACGTGACAAGGCAGAAAGTTCTAAACACAACGAGCCTTCAACAAACGTTGTGAGAACACCAGACCAAATGGTCGATCACGAAAAAGATGGATCGATGGAATATTAGAAGCACTAGGAAACATAACTGCAGCAGAGGCGAACAGAAGAGCAAAAGACCGCAAATTATATCTCCCCTGACGCTGAAAGGCAGATGAGGAGGGAAAGAGGAAGAAGAATGTTTAATAGATTAATCATGTGTATGTCATCTTCATCGAAAGACACAAATATACAATGAACTAAAGTTACAGTGACAAACAACTGTGACATATATCCTTCAATTGTTTCTTCTCGTCTACTGGATGAATCTACACTCTGTGTGAAAAGATAAATGCAGTAACTATCATTATGTTTCTATATTTCTCCTCATATTCTCTCCAAATCAAATTTTTTTTTTAATTTTATCTTCCTCGCTGTTCTATATCTTTCTAGATAAAAATCTCACCTTCTTCCTACTCTTTCTTTTCTTTTTAGCTTAATTCTAACTTTATTCCTCGCTTTCTCGCTCTCTCCTTTTTACGTTTTATGCTGCCGTCTGTAAAAAAACCTTAAAAAAAAAACCTCCACAATACATACGTACAGAAAATAAATACTTTCCCCTCTAATAATAGGTGACATATTTATAGCAGGCAGTTATTAACAATATTATTAGCAATAATAACATTAACAATAATAATAGTAATAAATTTCGATTCTGCTTCCACTTATGGAAGCTCATCCCATGGAGTCCAGCTCTTCCCCCACTTGAGAGTGGCAAAATTCCGCCGGCCATATTGGTGTCCTAGATTATAACATTAGGAACGATCCGGGACACTCAGAAACATGCCACATTCTGGTTTCCGTTTGCGCGCTAATTGAGTTTGAAGGCCTGCCCGTTCCGATAATCTCCAGGAGTGGCATCAGGCAGACTGCAGTTGGACAAGAGAGGGGAAACGTAATGAGAGTCAGGGATTGAGAGATGGACAGAGTTTTAAAGGAGATGTGGATGAAATCAGTTCAAAGTGGTTATTTTGCTTTATTCGATAATGATGATGTTGATGATGATTGAGAAGAGAAGGAAATGATGGTTCTAGGGCAAGAAGAAAACGATAAATAAATTATGCAAAAAAAAAGAAAATTGAAGTCTTGTATTGAAAAAGCTTAAAATGAAGAAAAAACGAGCGACTTAAACACAGTTTCAATACGAGAAATGAAATGTGGGGACACATGAAAAGGCGTAAAAACTTACAGAAAGTCACCTTGATTCTTGCTCTTTTTTTTCCCTCATTTGCCTTTCAGCGTCGAGGGAGATATAATTTGCGATCTTTTGTTCTTCTGTTCGCCTCTGCTGCAGTTATGTTTCCTGGTGTTTCTAATATTCCGTTAATCCATCTTTTTCGTGGTCGGCCTTTGGGTCTGGTGTCCTCGCAACGTTTATTGAAGGCTCGGTGTGTTCTGTTTTGATTTGTTCTACCTTGTCACGTGGTCAAACCATTTTACCTGTTGTTTATTTATGTATTCTAAGGCGGGGGTTATTACTAACTTCCTCACCTTGATTTGGATAGAACAACAAGGTCAACGAAGTAGAGATAGACATAGATTGATAACATCAAGATGACCTATGACAATGTTTACTGTCAAGGCAAGAGACAGTGAAATGTTCGGTTGTCAGATGATAAATAAGGAAAGCAGGACATGTTATCTGTCAAAGCAGGAAATGTTATATGTTAAAGCAGGAAATGTTATATGTTAAAGCAGGAATTGTTATATGTTAAAGCAGGGAATGTTATATGTTAAAGCAGAAAATATTATAATGTTAAAGCAGGGAATGTTATATGTTAAAGCAGGAATTGTTATATGTTAAAGCAGGAATTGTTATATGTTAAAGCAGGGAATGTTATATGTTAAAGCAGGAATTGTTATATGTTAAAGCAGGAATTGTTATATGTTAAAGCAGGAATTGTTATATGTTAAAGCAGGAATTGTTATATGTTAAAGCAGGAATTATTATATGTTCAAGCAGGACTTGTTATATGTTAAAGCAGGAATTGTTATATGTTAAAGCAGGAATTGTTATATGTTAAAGCAGGACATTTTAAATTAAAAATCAGATTTTTTTTTTTTTAATTAATTTTTTTTTGCATCAACGTTGGACGTGATACTGCGGCACTTATTTTTAATGACATATATAATAAGATAAGTACCTGTGTGGACCCCTAATAAGATAAGTACCTGTGTGGACCCCTAATAAGATAAGTACCTGTGTGGACACCTAATAAGATAAGTACCTGTGTGGACCCCTAATAAGATAAGTACCTGTGTGGACCCCTAATAAGATAAGTACCTGTGTGGACCCCTAATAAGATAAGTACCTGTGTGGACCCCTGAAACATTCTTTAAAGGTAGGGCGTGCAGCAAGAGAGGTTCAGCACGATCAGCGTTGACTGATGTTTATATAAACATAGAAAACATAATTTCTTAGCATAAACACAGAGAAAACATAGGTTCTTAGAAAAACCACAGACAAAACATGGGTTCTAGCCAAAAAACATAGAGAAAGCATAGTTTCTTAGAATAAACAGTTCTTGCAATAAACACAGAGAAAATAAAGGTTCTAGCAAAAAACACAGTGAAAGCATATGTTCTTACAGAAAACAGTTCTTAGAATACACACAGAGAATATATATTTTCTAGCAAAATCACAGAGAAAAATAGTTCTTAAAATAGACAGAGAGAAAACATAGGTCTAGGAAAAACGACACAGAAAACTGTTACTTATTCTACAAAGTTATAAAACTGGTGACTTGCACACAGTCGCTTAACTTGGATGCATTATTAACGGAGACTTTATAACAAAGTGTGGATTTTGTATCGATGAATAATGTATTAAAAGCCGCGTCGCTGTCCTTATCAGCTAAATCTAAATGTATAGTGTTTAAGATAAATGTCGTTTGTTCGTATTTATGGATCAGAAAGCTGGACGACATTAATATAAGAAAACTGTAGGCGTTTATTAACATTTGTTTAAGAGGTTTACTCGTGTGGGAGTCAAAGGGTAAAATTCCAAAAAGAGGCAGATCAAGAGAAACAATGAAAAAATGAGGCGAGAAGCAACAACAGCAGGCGAAATATCCCGTTCCGAGATTGAGAGGTTCGCCCAAAAACAGGGACGTATGGTGAGATACAAGGAGGATCCAGTGCAAGGTCTCACACATGATAACAAAGATCGTTGGACACATATAATCTGTAATTTCTTACCTATGTGCCATCTACCGCTCGAAAGGACAATAGATAGATGGAAGGGAGGTATACAGCTGGCTAAACACCATTAGAAAGAACTGTTGCAAAGAACAAATTAACTCGCATTGAAAGATATCATAAACAGATGCAATGGGAGATGATAGAACACATAATTAGCAATAAGTATTCCCAGAGAAGGTCTCACATGGAACCCACAGAAAAAGAGAAAACAGGGAAGATTTAGAGGATTTATCGAGAAGATTAAAAGAGACAGATGATCATAGGAAACAAAATCTGAACTAACTAGAGACAAAAGCTCAAAATAAACGCCATGCAGGCTCCAATATATCTCCTGTCATTCTATGCCCAGACGATAATTGTCTACCTCAGAATAAGCCACTACAGACTCCGGAGTCACCTTTACATGTAAGAACAAGCCACTACAGACTCCGGAGTCACCTTTACATCTAAGAACAAATCACTACAGACTCCGGAGTCACCTTTATATTTTAGAACAAGCCACTACAGACTTCGGAGTCACCTTTACATCTAAGAACAAGCCACTACAGACTTCGGAGTCACCTTTACATCTAAGAACAAGCCACTACAGACTTCGGAGTCACCTTTACATCTAAGAACAAGCCACTACAGACTCAGGAGCCATCTTTACACATAAGAACGAGGTACTACAGACTCAGGAGCCACTTTTACACTTAAGAATAAGCCACTACAGACTCAGGAGCCAACTTTAGATCTAAGAACAAGCCACTGCAGACTCAGGAGTCACTTTTACATCTAAGAACAAAGTTACTATAGACTCAGGAGCCGACTATACACCTAAGAATCATCATCATCGAGTGCCTTCTCCGCAGCGAAGGTTGGCTACCATGGATCGCTAGTCTACTCTGTTTCTTGCTTTGATGGTGCAGGCTGTCATAGATTTACTTGTCCATCTTTTGATGTTATTCGTCCATGTTAGTTTTGGTCTGCCTCTGCCTCTTTTACCTTGCATTTTCCCTTCCAATATTACTTTTAGTAGGCTGTTGTGTCTTTTAACATGCCCCAAAAATTTCATTTGTCTAGTCTTAATTGTATTTAGTAGTTCTCTTTTTATTTTCACTTGTTTTAAAACTTCATCGTTTGTTTTCTTTTCTTTCCATCCAATTCTACCTATTCTTCTATAAATCCACATTTCAGAGGATTCAATTTTCTGTTCTGTTTGCGTGTCTAATGTCCATGTTTCTGCACCATACAGGAGTACTACTGAGAAGATGTAACATTTTGCCATTCTTAGTTTCAACCCTGATATTTGTTCTGTTGTTAGTATATTTTTCATGGCATTAAAATTACTTTTTGTCATACCTATTCTTTTGTTTATTTCAATTTTACATTTTCCATCATTGGTTATTATAGTATGTCCCAGGTAGTTGTAGCTCTGGACTGTCTCCAGGTGTATTCCCTCCACTGTGATATTTAATTGTAGATCTTGAGAATTTTCTTTGTTTATGATCATAGTTTTAGTCTTTTTGATATTCATATCTAGTCCATATTTTTTGCTTGTTATGTTTATTACATTAAGCAGTTGTTAAGAATAACCCACCTAAGAATAACCCATTTAAGATAACTCACCTAAGAATAACCCACCTAAGACAACTCACCTAAGAATAACCCACCTAAGATAACTCACATAAGAATAACCCACCTAAGAATAACCCACCTAAGATAACTCACCTAAGAATAACCCACTTAAGAATAACCCACCTAAGATAACTCACCTAAGAATAACTCACCTAAGAATAACCCACCTAAGATAACTCACCTAAGAATAACCCACCTAAGAATAACTCACCTAAAAATAACCCACCTAAGAATAACCCAACTAAGATAACTCACCTAAGAATAACCCACCTAAGATAACTCACCTAAGAATAACCCACCTAAGAATAACCCACCTAAGAATAACCCACCTAAGAATAACCCACCTAAGAATAACCCACCTAAGAATAACTCACCTAAGAAAAACCCACCTAAGAATAACCCACCTAAGAATAACCCACCTAAGAATAACCCACCTAAGAAAAACCCACCTAAGAATAACCCACCTAAGAATAACTCACCTAAGAATAACCCACCTAAGAATAACCCACCCAAGAATAACCCACACTAATGAACGCCACTGCGGAAGGTGGCCCCAGATTCTAGAACACCTTCTTCAGTCATGCAACAACGTTCCTGAACTTCGAAGTCAAACCTGCCCAGACATTCAACATTGTGTGGACGATTTGAAGACCTGGAGAGGAGTATGGACTTCGTTTTAGCAACAGGGGAAAACATATAGCGTGACCATAAGCT